>JBBPUD010000148.1:0-49308 GCA_038094475.1 Phylloporus aff. rhodophaeus | reverse complement strand
CAGCACGCGTCTAAGAAACCCATCAAGTACGATGGACAACCAGAAGATGTCGCGAATGTCGCGAGTTTCCTTGCATCGAAAGAGTCGCATTTCATTACAGGTAAGTGTTCATTCACCGTCCTCCCCATGTGTATTCAACGATGTTCGCTTGACCAGGACAATGTGTAAGTTTCTGAGCTGACCTCAGTAACTATAACTTACTGAATCTTGCAATAGATTTTTGTTGACGGAGGAACAACTCTGTCCTAAGATAAACTACGAGGCGCTCATATCAGATGACTGGGTATATGGATTTCATGGCTAGCAATCAAACGGTAGCTAACTTGTACACCCTTCCGAGAGTAATCTTACCGCCGAAATCACATCAAATTTGACATGACTCAGGATACTCTTGGACCACTTAGTGGTCTATGTATCCCGTGCACCCGTGCAACACTGACCGAACCCAACAGGACTAGTAAGACCCCAAAGGCTCGGTGCAAAAGGAGCACACGTATACCTCTCGTGACGTCGCGTATTTCACTGCAGAGTATCATTTTGGGCACTACAGGTATGCCTTTATGGCCCCACACTCTCGTTTTGGCTCTTAGTCGGGCTGAGTGGACCAGTAGATGGTGCTATACAGATTAGAGGAGGTGGGAGGCGAGGCCGTCGTCTGGCCTGTACTAGCTTCTATCGAACGCACCGTATAGGCATTCCGCCACCGTTGGGCCATATTACCTGCCGCGGTGCGCAACTCGCAAAGAAGCCATTCGAGTCGTAGTTTGTGGTGAGCGACGGCAAGCTCACGTTGATGCGTATCATCCAGGAGTGCTGCACCAATTCCGAGTTTGAGTTCTCGTCTGCGTGTCATACGGCCAAGTCGACGCTGGACGAGGTGCTTTACCTCGCAGTGGTTAGAATGCAGTCTGCCGGGTTCAACTGGGTGATTGGGGCTGTAGAAGGTGGACAACGCGGTCGCGCACCAGGTGGTCACTCGGTTCTACTAGAGATGTTCAAACGTTCATTATTTGGGGGAGCTGTCTAACCACTAATCCAGACGCTCCACCACATCGATTGTTCATTGTCAGCCCCACTTGCTCCAGCACGTAGAATAGCGTCTACATGAACATGCCTCGCCTCATTCACGACACGTTTCCACAGCCATTCCCAGGACGTGGGCGAATGCAAATATCTTATCCTGACGACATGAGTCACCTTCAGCCCCAACACCCACGGCCATACTAGACACCCGAAACGTACCGACCCATGACATCGTCGACTACACCCCCCGGTACCCTTCCGGAATGCCTCCCAAAGACGATGGCAGGTCGGCGTGACCCAGGGGCAACATCAAGTAACGTAGCCAGACGTCTTGCGATCGCTTCTTGCGTGCCCTCGTCAAAGAGATGAAACAACGATCCAGCATAGATATATTTCACACGTCCGCGCAGATCGTTGAGGCTTGTTACATCCCTCAGCGACAAGGCCTGGACCTTGCCTGCTGGCGGTGGGAATGGACAGGGAACGACATCAAAGACATCTCCAGAAAGGAACGGGATGGGACAAGTTCCTCGATCGCCGTAGAATTCGTACCCGAGGTCTATAAACGCTTGGCGGAGGTCACATCCAATGACAGAGGAGGGATTGTACCCGGAACGAACGAGGTGGCGAAGATCCGTGCCCACTGATAGGGATGTTAGCATACCCGACACGCTATGCTGACGCAAAAGGTCAAGGGGTGGTACTTGCTGCAACAACCAATGTCTAGCAGTATGGGGGTGTCCGCGGCTGTACCCGCTTCAAGTATATGGGTAAAGACATTGTGTTCCGACATGCGAAGAGCTGCGTAGAAGAAGCCGCGAATGCAAGGGTAGGGATAGATCTCGCTGATAGACGCCAGCAGATATCAGTATACCGCTGGTCAGTTAGTATATCTGACTTACTACGCTCTTGACAAGGTAGGTAATCGAGTCAGGAAACAGTTGAAAAGTAACACAGCAAACCACTCACCTGCATTGGACCGCTGCGACGCGTTTGGCTACCTCAGTGTCAGAGTCGGTATTGTCAGCTGGGAGATCACGGATAGCGTGATGCAGGAAGGTCTTTTGTTCCTCCGACAACTTGAGTACCTGATCAAGAGTGGGAATGAGCAGGTCAGGAGGCTGCTGTTCGCGCATAATATGTTCATCATCAGACATCTCCGTGTGGGGTTTCCAGGCGGTGGGAAGGTGGTATCTATAAAACACATGGAACAACCGAGTAGGATGCATCGGCCCGAGCCATCGACTGCACCAAACCTGGTTACCTCCTTCCAGAGCGACGCCGGTGGTCATAGACCAAAGCAGAACGAGAGTTTGCCAGCATGTTTACCCAGCAACCGCTCGACTTTCCCAGAAAGAACGCACTCGTCGCAGGTGCTGCACAGGGCATCGGTCGCGCCATCGCGATCCGCCTTGCTGAGGATGGTCTCGACGTTGGCCTCAACGATCTTCCTCAGAATGAGGGTCTCCTCGAAACGCTTTCAGATGAAATCGGTGAAAAGAGTCGTACATCATGTATCGTCTGCGTGGACGTGAGTGTCGAAGCCCAAGTCAAGGAGATGATCGATAGGGTCATGATGGAGGCGCTAGGTGGATTGGACGTCGTGCGTGTTTAGCCAACAATCTGGCCATCGATTCCACCTGACTGCTTCTCAGATGATGGTATATTCAAGACGGAAGAGGTCTGCTTATATCAACGGTACCATCCTCAGCGACCACTGAGCACCGGGATGCAACGTTCAACGTCAACGTCAAAGGAATATTTTTATGTTACAAGTACGCAGCTATTCAGATGATCAAACAGGGTCGGGGTGGAAGGATTATTGGCCTGTCTTCTAGAAACGGAAAGCAAGGTGTCGCCCTAATTCGATGTGCGCCTTCCCTCTCGCCACTAACCACAATCACCCATCAAGGGATGCGTGACGGAATTGCATACAGCAGCACCAAGTTTGCGATACGAGGGTTGACTTAATCAGCGGGTGAGTTCAAGATCTTCCATTCTTCCGAATCCTGATCCGTTCATGGCGGTTCCCAAAGCGCTGGAACTGGGACGCCACGGAATCATTGTAAACACGTATGCGCCAGCGCGACCGATGAGTATGTGGCGTTCATCTCCGTCCGTCCCTTGTGCACGTATAACGGAAAAGTGCATAGAACCCGTGCAGAAAGAGCGATGACCAACTCCAATCCACCGGTAGGTGAGTTCAAGTCCCTGTGAGATTTGTTTGAGAATACGGGTATCCTAGCCAATGGTTGCGCCGGCTCTTGATTATATCGGTAAACCAGAAGGCTTGGTGTCTTACCTTGCATCCAACGATGCACGTTATATTACAGGTCAGTCTTGTGTATAGAGAAATTGATAAGCTATGGATAATCATATTTAGAACAAAGTGTACGGGGTTCCAACAACTTACGGTCACAAGATTGGCAGGGATACCTACCAGCTATACATGTGAACTTTGGTACTCCACACTAGGCACGCCGGCGGCCACGAACAGTTCACTGTTGCTCTGTCTTACCACGCAATGAAGTCGACACCGAATAAAGTATGGAGGAGGAATAGATTACGAAAGGCAGTAGAGCATCTCCGTCCACAGCGATGCTAGGTCCCCGTCTGATTTCAGCCAAAAGGCAATGCTCTTGGATCCCGTGGGTAGATCGACAAGCACCGAGCTGAGCAGAGGAATATTAATCGGAATCATGCAAGTAAATCTCAAGAATCACTAAGACACTACCGATACAATATGCGATTCTGCCAGGGTTACGCGATGACCGCTTGAGAAGCTAGAGAGCATGAAGCGAATGAGAGATTCCCCTTGAGAGCGTACCAACACTGAACAAATGAACCGAGTCGCATCTATTACTTAGTAATAGTTCCCACGCCTTTATGTCGTCGTCGCGTTCGACCGAGACAACGTACGAAACTCAAAATGACCAGCGACTCGATGAACTTCATTCAAAAATAAGAACTTTACGAGGTGTATGTATCGTTTCACCGAGCAACGGACTCCTGCTGATACACCTCACAAGGTCACCACGGACATTTATGACGACGCTGAGCGCCAGAACCTGACCTTGGATGACACGGTGCGTTATCTGTCCATGTCATTTTTGGGGATGTCTTAGAGCGTTTATATAGGGCAACGCGTTCTCTAGCTTTTCTTCCCAGCTTTCCCATTCGTCACGCCGAGCTGCACAAGCATTTGGTTTCACTGGTGCTGGCGGTGTGCGTCAAACACGTATCATAATATACATCGTTGGCGCTGTCATTACCTTCTGGGTCCTATGGCGGGTCAAAGGTTTTTGGTGGAGTTCAGATGGCGAGATTTAAATATTTGTACGTGATTCCGGCATTGTTCCCCCCAGCTTATACCTGACAGAGAAGCCGCTATTCAGAAACAACGCTCTATATGTATAGTACTAGATGATATGCTTGCATTTATTCCATGACTTACCACATTTACCCCGTCGCCCTATGTGAATGTCCACATTCTTCTGGTCAAGTGGTTACTCTCTCTAGTTTGTTTAACTGTTATGATATGTATACAGGTATGATCTGTCCAATTTCCGTGCCGATACGTTCTGATAGACCCGGTGTGATTAAAGATGACGAATGATCCGAATCAGAGTGGTGGCATCCATAGAAGCTCGTGATTTTTACTAACCAGTTCTGTTCAGAAGTGGTCAGAGGTCATTTGTTACTGACCGTCATGATCTTGAAGCACCCACTATCTGTTTCTTACACAAAAATAATCAAGGAACATAGCGATCCTCGGCGACCCGTCTCATACCCTACCTGTGAACCAATGTCTTGGTGAATTGAGCGATGGGACGCACGAAACGCCATACCACAATACATACTTACCGTTAGTCCTGGTCAGGACTAAAGTACGTCATCTTCTGATTTCGTTGCAGAGCCTCCACTACCGATGCCAACTATCTTTGGACCTCAGGAACATCTCAAAAATATATAATCAATACGGTGATTGACACGCTGTGTTATCCGCTCTACCCACCATCCCCTGCTCATGTCTATTGCCAAAGGAATCGCCCTCGTCACTGGGTCTGCCCAGGGCATTGGGCGCACTATCGCACTTCGACTTGCTAAGGATGGTTTTGACATTGCCCTGAACGACCTCCCGTCCAAGGGTGATCAACTGCGCGCAGTTTCGGATGATGTTGCGAAGATTGGTCGAAGAACCCACTTAGTTCCTGCAGATGTCTCTATCGAAAGTGATGTTAAAGGGATGGTACGCGGGGCTACGGAGGAGCTCGGTGGACTGGATGTTGTGGGCACATGTTCGCAAAGCGCTTATTGAAATTGTTCTTATCTCGCATTTATAGATGGTGGTGAACGCAGGGATTGGCGCAAGGCTATCAGAGTTGGTTTCCAGTGAGTGACTATTACAGGGCTTTTACAGTGTGGACTAACAGGAGCATGGTTTAACAGCCGAGCTTGATGACTGGGAACGTATCATGGCTGTGAATGCGCGTGGAACGTTTTTGTGTTATAAGCACGCAGCAGTGCAAATGGTGGCTCAGGGACGTGGAGGGCGCATCATTGGCGCAAGTTCTATTTCTGGAAGGCTAGGTAACCCGTTCATATCTGCGTATTCAGCCAGCAAGTTTGTTGTGAGGAGCTTGACACAGACTGCTGGTGGGTGTCATTCTCTTTGTCTTTTTATTATTATGAAAAACTTGTTGTTACAGCGCTGGAACTTGGCCGACACAACATCACAGTGAATTCTTATGCTCCTGGTCTTATTCATACCCCAATGAGTACGTATTCGTATCAGTACGACATCCTGTCACTGAATCAGGACTAAATGGCACAGCGGACCCAGCGAACACAGATTTCCAATCTAGTGAAACAGGGCTTGCGACGTTGAATCAAGAATTGCTGAAATGGTGCATGGACGTACGTTGCCTCGTTTCATTCAACCCTTCTCTCTGTTTTCACTCACCATCTGTCGATAGAACATATCCAAGAGACCCATCAAACATGAGGGACAGCCAGAAGATGTCGCAAATGTTGTGAGCTTTCTTGCGTCAAAGGAGTCACACTTTATCACTGGCAAGTATTTTTTTATTCCATGTCATCCCACATCTTATAGCACCTATTTGACCAGGTCAATGTGTAAGTTCCCTGCTTTTTAATGAACCCAAAGTGGTTACGCTAGATCAACCTGAACAGATTACTGTTGACGGAGGGATCATCATGTCCTGAGATCTGAGAGCGTGTATTCGAGCTACCAATACTTTTTTTACTGGAGGTATATTATGTGGATCATTGTAGGCAATCACCTGTGTCGACGTTTGTATTTTCAAGACGGGCAACGCCGAAGTTTGAGGGTTCCGTCGGTTGGCTTAAAACATTTCTTACCTCAAGCGACCTCTCACCGTTGACCCTTCCCCACATGAATTCAGCAATGGTATCGCGCCACTGTTTTAGGTCCTAGACAGGCTCAAACTTCTACCCGTATCTTGACTCAAGTAGGCGTTCCACCTGGATTCGGAACCGCATGTTACAGAAGGTATAAAAGCACTCTGTTTGTAACCGGTGACTAACTGATCAACTTTTGCTTCGTGACTATTGCGTTTAGCCCACTTTCTGTTGCTCATGTCTATCGTCAAAGGGATCGCCCTCGTCACTGGATCTGCCCAGGGTATCGGCCGGACTATTGCTCTTCGTCTTGCTAGGGACGGATTCGATCTTGCTCTAAACGACATTCCCACCAAACATGATAAGCTGCGTGATGTTGCAGACGACATCGAGAAGATTGGTCGACGAACGTTGCTAGTCCCCGCTGACGTTTCCGTAGATGATGAAGTTAAAGAGATGATAAGAGATATTGTCAAGGAGCTCGGAGGTTTGGATGTTGTGAGTACATGTTACAAAGCGCTAAGACTTGTTCATATCTCTCTCCCTAGCTGGTAACGAACGCTGGGATTCTTAGGTGCACCCCTTTGGTCTCGAGTATGTCATGCTGGCGTCGTTTCAATGGCTTCCACTGATATGGCGGTGTATTCAGCTGAGGTGGGAGTGTGGGACCAAGTCATGGCCGCAAATGCGCGTGGCACTTTCTTGTGCTACAAGTATGCGGCACAACAGATGATCAAACAAGGACATGGAGGTCGGATCATTGGCGCTAGTTCCATCGCTGGAAAACTAGGGAATGCCTTGGTTACTGCGTATAGCGCAAGTAAGTTCGCTGTCAGAGGCCTTACACAAAGCGCTGGTAAGATTCCAGTTTTGTCTTCTTACTCTCGACTGAGGTGCGATGCAGCCTTGGAACTCGGCAAGTTTAACATTACTGTGAACTCGTATGCTCCTGGAACCCTCAAGACCGCGATGAGTAAGGATCTTTGATGTCGTTCCTCTGGAGACTCAACAAAACACGCACAGCGGCGGACATCATGGATAGCAACGGAGAGTTTACAGTAGGTGACTTGGACGCGCGCCACCTGTGGACCAGTGTGGGTTGGATTGTCTCTTGCTCGTCACCACATAACCTGATTATCTACTACTTTGCTATGTATAGCGCACGGCAACGACAGCCCTCAAATACGAAGGTCAGACAGAGGATATCGCAAGCATCGTTAGTTACCTTGCTTCAAAGGAAGCGCATTTCATCACTGGCAAGTATATGTTCATCTTCATCTGCGCTTGATTCGTTACCCTTCATATTATTTCAGGGCAATGTGTATGTTTTTATAGCCTTAAAAGTGACAACGTGTTGAGTAACCATTTCTAGATCACCGTCGATGGGGGTCAGGTCCTGTCTTGATTCGAGTTATGGGTGATGTATGTATGAAAAACTGTTTGTAAACGAACTATTGCTCATCGATCAATCCTTGACTCATTCATTGAACAGGTATTAACATGTATTCTAAACCCGCTTTCGGGTATAGTCCATTCAATGGGTCATAAAGTTTGAGTTAGACTCCACCATCAATGCGGAGTGAATCTGTTAGGTTCAATGAACCCCAGTTGCACTTCCTTTCCCATGAGTCGGCACTGAAATTACAGGCGAGGCAAATTTATATCTAGCGTGCCACGCTCATATACCTCGCTAGATCTCACCCAGGTTGGAAACATTGGCGTCGGTCTGATCGGTCAATCCCCCGCCCATTCGTGTTCGATGACGAAATGAGGGTGATGTTGTGTAACTACCTTGTTCTTGTCGTTGATAACTCATTCAATCTCCTTGTATCTCTGACGCCCCTGATGCGCCCGTGGTCTACCCATGACTTCTTTCGCCTCACCATTGCCCCAGATCTTACACATTGTTTCACCTCTACCTGTGTCCTGATACAAACACACGGCCGTTTTACGACCATCATAGAGATGCTGGGGGTATAAAGATAACCTGTTACCCACTAATCAGACACGACACTTTTAGCCCGCCTTCGATAGCTCATGTCCATTGTCAAAGGGATCGCGCTTGTCACCGGATCTGCCCAAGGCATTGGACGAAGTATCGCTCTTCGTCTCGCCAGGGATGGATTTGATCTTGCTCTGAGCGATGTTTCGTCCAAACGGGATAAACTGTCCACTGTTGCAGATGATATCAAGAAGATTGGCCGAAGAACATTGCTTGTGCCTGCGGACGTTTCTGTAGATGGAGAGGTCAAAGGAATGGTACAAGATGTTGCCAAGGAACTTGGAGGACTAGATGTCGTGAGTACAGCAAGTTGCAGCGGGCCAGAGCTCATTCAGACGCGTCCCCCTAGCTCGTCGCGAATGCAGGAATTTTTAGATATGCCCCTTTGGTATCCAGTGCGTTACACTGACAACCTTTTGACAACCTCCACCGATATGGGGTTGTTTTTTTTAGCCGAAACAGATGAATGGGAACAAATCGTGGCTGTCAATGCGCGAGGCCCTTTCTTGTGTTACAAGTACGCAGCACAACAGATGATAAAACAAGGACGCGGAGGTCGGATCATTGGCGCTAGTTCCAATGGTGGAAGGCTGGGGGCTCCCTTGCTTAGTGCATACTGCGCGAGCAAGTTTGCAATCAGAGGTCTTACACAATGTGCCGGTAAGGTCCTAATTGCCCAGTTACTCTCGACTAAAGATTTGATCACAGCCATGGAACTTGGCAAGTACAACATCACAGTGAATTCATACGCTCCTGGAGCAATCAAGACAGAAATGAGTAAGTGGTCGTAATCATGTCTTTCCTCCAGACACTCAACCAATTCGCACAGCGGCAGCTGTCTATGGTGGTGACAGAAAGATTATGGTGGATGACCCAGAAGCACTTCGCTCGTGGCAAAGTGTGAGTTGCATTATCCCCCTGGTTGCTCCATGACCTGGTCATTTGCTACCTGCAGTGTGTAGCCATGACGGCCATCAAGTACGATGGCGAGCCGGAGAATGTTGCGAGTCTTGTTAGTTACCTTGCCTCGAAGGAAGCACATTTTATCACTGGTGAGTGTGCATTTTTTATCGTTTATGCGCTGATCTTTTACCTTTGTATTACGCCAGGGCAATGCGTATGTTTCTTGCAAATTTTGTGGTGATAACATGCTAAAACGAGCACACCTAGATAACTGTCGATGGGGGCTATGTCCTGTCTTGATTCGAGTTCTGAGGGTCACATTATTGTATTTTTCTTCGAGAAACCATGCATCGTCTGTCAGGACGATCAAGTAGGAAGACTTGTGTTAGGACTAACTCACGGAGGAGTTCTTGTCACGTTTCTCACCACCCAGTCGGTACGATGCTCCACCAGTACAAAATGCTACGGTGATCGATTGCATGAGGTGGACACAGATAGCGCTACAAGTCGAGTTACCGTCACTTGGCAGGTTCAAACCCTCTGCGTTTCTTACGTTTGGCGCAAACAACTTCTTTCGCAGGCTCACCGTCATCGCCATGGATCTTATGTGGTTGAAGATGTTACGCTACCATTTCTGGAGGTTGGCCTCGATTTCTTTTGCCCGTGTCTCGACTTATGGCCGATTTATGACCATCGTACTATAAGGGCAACCTGTTTCCGGTGATCAACTTCTCACCCCCCACTCAAACCCTGCGTGGTTCATGTCTATCGTCAAAGGGATCGCGCTTGTTACTGGATCTGCTCAGGGCATTGGGCGAAGTATCGCTCTTCGTCTCGCTAGGGATGGATTCGACCTTGCTCTGAACGATGTCTCGACTAAACAGGATAAGTTGCGTGCTGTTGCAGACGACATCGAGAGGATTGGTCGAAAAACGTTGCTGGTTCCCGCAGACGTCTCCATAGATGGCGAAGTCAAAGGGATGGTGGAAGACATTACCAAGGGACTCGGAGGTCTAGACGTCGTGAGTACAACAAGTTGCTGTACGCCAATGGTTGATCATGCATTTGCTCATAGCTGGTGGCGAATGCTGGTGTCATTGGATTTACCCCTTTGATATCTAGTACGTCGCATTGTCAATTTTTGAATTGCTGACGTGACGTTCTGCAGCCGAAGTAGACGAATGGGAACGAATCATGGCTATCAATGCACGTGGCCCCTTCTTGTGTTACAAGTATGCAGCACAACAGATGATAAAACAAGGACGTGGAGGTCGGATCATTGGCGCTAGTTCCATCGCTGGAAAGTTGGGGAAATCTTTACTTGGTCCATACACCGCGAGCAAGTTTGCTGTCAGAGGTCTCACGCAATGTGCTGGTAAGGGTGCTGGTTTTATCTTCTTGCTCTCAACTGAGGTCCGACGCAGCCATGGAACTCGGCAAGTATAACATTACCGTGAACTCGTACGCTCCTGGAGCACTCAGGACGGAATTGAGTAAGCATCGAGAATCTTGTATCCAGAAATGAAACCTGACTCTCACAGTGGCGGACGTCTTCAATTGTCAAGGAGACTTTGCAAAGGCAGCTGATCCTGAAACACTTCAGCTGTGGAAGAGTGTGGGTTGCTCTATGTTCCTCATGCTATCGCATGACCATTTTACCTGCTACCCTTAGCGTGCAGCCACGAGGGCGCTCAAGTACGATGCTCAGACCGAGGATATTGCAAGCCTGGTCAGTTACCTTGCTTCAAAGGAAGCTCATTTCATCACCGGTATGTACATGCTCATTTCCATTTGACCGTTGGTTTGTTTACCTCGCACATCTTGTCAGGGCAAAGCGTATGTTCCTTGGAGATCGTGCAGTGACGACCTGCTGAACACATCCCTAGATCACTATTGATGGGGGTCTTGTCTTGTCTTGATTTGAGTTATGGACAACGGATGCACAGAATATTTGCGTGTGAGGAAATGGTCGTCAACAGGTCCATCCACCCACTTCCCCACATGCAAATCGCGAGGGTATGATGACAGGGAATACTGAGCAGCCGTTGAAAGAGTCAAAAGTTGACCACAGCACCGCAATGTGTTCTGTCACTCATCTGAGCATTTTCCGACATCATCCCTATCAAGATTCAAGAAGCTGTCACTTTCGGACTGGGAGACTTGAAGAAGAATATATGACGAGTTTACACACCATCATCATGATATGTCTTTGACAGACAGGTGTAAGGATACAGGATAGTGCGATGGGTGATAGCGAAAGATTCAGAGTCTGATCTAATTCTCACCGGAGATGTCCTTCCAGTACTACTCACTAGACTTTTGATTGTCAATGACACCTTCAGTGACTGTCCTTCCCCATCATCAGTTGACACTTTGTAAGCGCATGTCGTGTACTGTATCCATTAAGCGATTTATCACCGTCGTCGTGGTAGAGACACCAATGGTCCGACTCTAAACAATGTCTCGTCTAAATGGGATAAGCTGCATGACGTTGCAGATGACGTTGAGAAATTGGGTAGACGAACATTGCTGGTTCCTGCAGACGTTTCCGTAGACGGAGAGGTCAAAGGAATGGTTCGAGAAGTTGCCAAAGGACTTGGAGGTTGTGAGTACATGTCGCACAGTGCAAAAGCTTGTTAACACATATTCTCGCAGCTGGTAGCACATGCTGGGATTCACCCCATTGATTTCCGACAAACTCTGAATAGCTTCCACTGACGTGGCAACATTTACAGCTAAAGTGGATGAATGGGAACTTCGTACCATGGCCATCAACGCACATACTAGCACCTTCTTGTGTTACAAGCATGCGGCCCAACAGATGATCAAACAAGGACATGGCAGGCGGATTATTGGTGCCAGTTCCGATACCGGAAAGCCGGGGAAATCCTTGCTCACTGCGTATAGTGCGAGCACTGCAAGTTCAAAGTCATCAGAGGCTGGTGAGAAGGCTCTTGTTGCTCGAATCGACTGAGCCTCAATGCAGGAACTAGGCAAATATCACATTACTGTGAATTCGTACGCTCCAGGAGCCATCAAGACCGCAATAAGTATCAGCAGTACCTGTCATCCGGAAATGAAACTCAGCTTGTGCAGATGCAGACGCCTTTGATGTTGCTGGGGCATTGCAAAGGTCGATTCAGAGACGATTCAGTTGTGGAAAAGTGTAGGTTATTTTCCTCAAAGTACCGCATGACCTGACCATTCACTACTCGTAGCACGCAGCCACCAGAGCGCTCAAATATGATGGTCAGACGGAGGATATTGCAAGCCTGGTCAGTTACCTTGCTTCGAGGGAAGCACATATCACTGGCAAGTATATGTTCATTTTTACCTTTCCATTGATTAATTCACTTCTCACACTATGCCAGGACAAAGTGTACGTTTCCTTTTTGGCCTGTGTATTGATGACATGCTAAACGAACCCCTTAGATTATTGTTGATGGGAGTCAGGTCTTGTCTTAATTCGAGGCACGGACAGGAACATCTGTCTATAAGCAAATTGCTTGGCGCACCTCGACTATTACCAACTAGATTATCATTAGCTTGGGCCCGAAATACTCATACACCACAGTGCATTCTTTTTTTGATCTCAATTGTTCATGGCGACCTGAATCGTGTACGTCAGAATAATTGTCATCATTCCTCTACCTGACCGACCAGGGCAGAATGATGTCTTGATTGATGAAGACTATCTGACTGTTTAATTGATTTCGGATATGCATCTCAATTGGAAACATCGTGGAAGTGTTGGCATGTCTCCAAACGTCTGCCAGGTTCCCAGGTGAACTGACATGAAATGAAAGTTAAAGTTCACATTGCCTGGGTGTCCATTCATTGATAGGCTAGCATTCATCAGATTGCTGCTGCGGCCTACCAGCCTTTCATGATATTGATGAAGTCTGCTGCATCGCATTAATGATTGCTCTACCTCTCCGTTGCTGTGCGTGGGGTACACGTATATAATTCAGGTTCGTGATGTCGCCCAACATTTCTCACCATTCCCTCAGGTTGCTTGACAGCGGAGACCCTCATCCACATCTGGTAATACAAAAAATTACTACCGCATTCGCAGACTGGCGTACTAATAGATAAGTCGTCATTGGCGTCTGGGATAGAACTGTGAGGGTCTTGGATATTGAAGACGGGACACAAGATGGAACGTCAATGAAGCATGACGCGGAGTTATACAGCCTTGCCGTGATGGCACAAAAATCATCAGCACCGATATGCGTGGCATCATCAAAGTGTGGAATGTCCAATCGCACACACTGGCCAAGGCGTGAGTTGAGCAGCCGCCAAATAGATGTCCTACCATTGCCATCTCACCAAACGATCGACTCCTTGCGGTTGGATTATGCTCAAGCGCTCATCTATGCCATCATGATGGAAGGCAAATGGCCACTGGACCAAACCACTGTCGAGGTCAGCAAAAAGGTTGTGATAAATTTGCATTTGCATGCGGCGCAACAGACGGCATCCATGTCTACACAAGTTGGGTTTAGGATCTAGGACCCTGCCCAATGAATGATTACACCCAAAAATTTGAGGCATACGAGAAGAGGGCTTGTAGAACGTTGGAGAGGGGAGACTGGGACAGACCCTGGAAGGTTAGCAGGGAAACCCGGAAGGCGTGCGGGTGCTGGATCGGTGACTACCTATGACTAGGACCTACTACGCCAGGACCCCCGACACCGCATACGCTCTACCCCCACTGCCACAACGTTCTGAACAAGGTCAAGGCAGAAACCGAACGCTATTTCTTGGACACAAACAAATAGGTTACTAGCTCTGTCGAATGTTGTCTGGTTGCTGTACTAAGCGCATGTTGTCAGCGGAAAAAAACGCGCACAAGGTGAGGTCGGAATATTTCAATGAGTTTGAAGCAACGTGATGTGACCTCATGTGACCCATGTTTGTAAGCGTTACCTTCGGAACTCGCCGACGCTGATATACTAGCTACAGATCTGAGCCTCTCACACAACTCTTAAACTGAAGGAGACGGTGAGCTTTCTAGCAGTTTATGGAAGTATTGCATCAACCCCTCCTGCTCAGTGTCAAGATTTCGTCATTGTGTTTGATTGCACGAACGATACACGTGTCTTAGAAGCTGTTGTATCGCCTCATCATTCATTGCCTCACTTCCGCCCTTTTATATATACAAAACGAGGTTTGGTAACGTGTTCAGCTATCTTCCATTCCACCACGCACCCGACGTTTACTGAGAGTCTTGAAGGTGTTGACGACCCACTACTGAAGCACTACGATGTCGGGTGTCATGCTTCCACCGTCTAACAATGCACCTCAGCTGCACGTCTCAATTTCGCAGGTTGCACATGGTTGCCGTATCCACACGCTGATGTACCTGGACGAGTTGTCATCGGTGCTGCGTAAGGTTCCTGAATATTGACGACGGAAAACAAGAACGGATATCAACGAAGACGAAGTATACAGCCTTTCCCTGACGCAGGATGGCAGGAGAATTATCAGCGGTGATGTGTACGGGGTTATGGGGGTGTGGAATGTCCAGTCGTACGACCTCGCCGAGTTGGCTACCATTTCAATCTCGTTAATTGACTGACTTGTTGCAGTTAGCCAAAGGCCCGGGTTTGTCTGTGACGGCGACAAACTCGCATGTTGGTACTACCAATGGTATTGGCATATACCGGCGATAGTTCGCTCGACTTCTACCCAACGGCATATGTTGTGGTCACACGATGAACAAGTTCTTTTCTGGCTCCAACAATGGCATAATTCGCAGCTGAAATTATGTTACTGAGAATCAAATGGACATCCAAGGACAGACGGTTTACAATCCCCATCCCAGATGGGCCAATCGAGTCCCCATGGGTATTTTCGCTTGATTTGTATCGCGACACTTTTACTCGTTACCCCCGACTTTCCGTTTCCACCCGACCTCACTCATACATCTCTAGAGAAATAATAGTACGTCACTGATGGGAGGTCTGGTGACGTTTACAGATGTTGGTGCCACAAAAGTTCATCAGAGGAGGTTCGATCATCTTGCTTCATTCTGGTAGCGCAATGACCCCATAGGTTGCAATCAGGGCGTTCCGATACAGCTTTGCATTAGACAGAGGTGGTTCTCACAAGGTAAGATCACAATCACATCCATTGAATGCTGTTCTAGATCACTCCGCAGACGCTCCGTCGAGAACCCGGAATTTGGAGGCGGTTCAACAACGACAATATCGTTCCTATCCTAGGTATTGCATATGGATTTGGCATGCTCGGAACAATGTTATTGGTCTTGTATCCCTTCACCACTTTCTCGAAAAGCACAAGGACAAACTTGACCTCGGTCGGTGACTCTGGTTTATATGCCCGCTGATATACGATATCTTCGCGCTTTCTAACTGTGCAGCAGTTGCCAAATGGTCTCAACTACTGTGAGCCCACCACCACTATTTCCTTGCGCTTCGACCAATCCCACGCCACAGTGCATTCTCTTTCCGATTCCTGGTGACCTAAATTATGTACGTCAGTTGACTGTACTCGTACGAAAACGCTGAATAACGTTCTCATCGACAAAGGTTATACGGGTCGCTTGAGTGATTTCGGATATGCATCCTTGGCGGGTTTTCCCGACGCGTTTAACGCATCTCCAAAGAACCGCCGTACGACTGGGAGTATTGTGCTGAATGGCACCAGAAAAATGGAACTAGAAGGGACATTTACCCGGACGACGAAGAGTGGTAAAGGCAAGCCAGACAAACCAGTGTCTGAGACGTTGCAGGAAAGTGATTCAGTGTAGAGGAGCGACCGGCGATTGTCACGTCTCTCCGGTTATTCCCGATTCCGGCCTCTCCACGATTTGCTAGCATCATCTTTTGCTATAGGCAAAACGACGTTTCCTCCCGCCCAAGATACTCCGAGGGATATCAACAAGCATGATTGAAAAAGTGCACATCGGTGGCTGTGTTTCTAATCAAAACATCACCAAGATGATACTCGAGTTGTTCTGTTTGAAACTGAAAGGTAAATGTGTAGTCTTTATGCGTCCTCAACTGAGTCGTCACATCTCTTTCTTCGAATCTCCCTCAACAAACGGTCGCTGGGTTTCATTTATTCAGTATGTGGTCTGCCTGCCTAACCAATGACATTAGGCAACCAAAGACAGTTGGCTACAAACTGAGAGGCGAATACTTCATCCGTAGCATCCGAATACGTCTAATGCAAACCCAGGAGGCCACTTCTTTTGTGCGATTCCTGATCACTTGTGAGTTCAGCAGACGTGTATATGATATCTTTCCGGACGTAGTGGTTTCAAAGCTGGTTGTGCAAGGTAGTTGACATACAAGTGTCCGAGATTACAGGTGTCAGTGACCACGCCGCGCTGGGGACCATGGTAAGACAGGCCCATGTAACCCCGTAACGTGACGCACAGCTCATCTAGGACATCAACACCCCAGAGTGCCAAGTGTACGCACGGAGGTGCAACGGGAAACGAGACGAAGCGCGTCTTCGGGTCCAGAACGACAACTTGCGTAAAACGACCCAAACCCCGACAGAACGAACCGAGGAATTAGACGGGCAGAAGACGAGAAGGGAAGCGGTGCATCCCAGTGGTCCTCCTCGGAGTACGTTCTCCATGGTTTTATTTCAAAGCAACGACCCTTGTGTGGGGTCCCAAAGTTGGCCTGTGCGCGACGATCCTGTCCAATACGCTTTCAGCCTAAATCAGGATGACGACACCCGGGTTTTGATAGGTACAGCACTGTGTACAAAGTCTAAGCGGACTGATGCGCCTGACGACGAACTGTTGGCCACTTGCCTTTTGAAGTTGGCGCAACTGTGGAGTTGTCCATGATACGCCGGCTGAGGGGGGTTGATTGAGGATAGCACTGGGTGTACGAGGTCCGCACAAACCAAAAAGACGTCGCGGCAAGCACGTCTGATTGCACCTGCCCCCTCCGCGGAACCACGCTCGTATCTCTGGCTTCAATGGCATTCCTGGGATCCAGCAGGCACAGACATGAGTGCTCGTGCGATATCTGTATCGGTATCAGCACCATATGGACTTGTGATACCGCCCATATCCTCGACTTCTGGGCCTGTCCCTGTATCTTCGAAAAGACTGATCGCAGTGACGGTGAATGAATACCGGTCCGGTTCCGAACTCCGCTCCGACTCCGCCTGATCTTAGAGCGCATCTCTTTGGTTGTTGAGGAGGAGGAGGAGGAGTGATCCGAACATGCTCTGGAACGTTCCTATTCTCTCAACCGAGCTCAGCGACTCTTTTCATTCCTGAAGACGGACCGAGTCCCACTAGAGATCACGGTCCCGGGGTTCATCCTCTCACGGCGAGAAGTACTGCTGCGCTGGCGTTCAGAAACTGACCCAACTGAACAGTGGTCCAACGAGTCACTCCGTTTCTGAACGGTATTGTTTCGTGGAATCAACGTGTGTCAGAAACGTCCATGTTTCTGGCAAGGCTACGCCAAGATGGATGCCTTGGTAAGGTCGGAATTTACATCCATCCATGATGACTCTTCCGCTCCACAATACAGGCCACACGTTGCATTTTTAGTCTCGGAACATGCCATAACTACACAGGGTACGTTGCCAGCAACACCATGACTGACACATGCAAGGCCCTGGGGGGGTCACGGAAATGACAATTCATAACACACGTTGCACAACAAGCACGAGCCTTCCCCCAAAGTTACGTGTGAGTTTACCCCCGGCTACTTGGGTACTTTGAACACAGGTGTACAAGCAGACGCGCATGCATCACAAGGGACAGTTCGGCCCGCCGGTTACAGTTGACTACTGTTCGCTTAGTGTATGGTTTTAGTTCCATGACACCATGATATGATTTCACGCTGTGTTGGTTGCAACATACGGCATACATGTGCAAGGGCGTCGTCTTGTACTCGACGGACGGACAAGGGTAGGTGTGCCTGTCCAGGTCCACACTGCAACGGAAAATAAAACGACAAGGCACGAGAGAGGGTTCCCAACGGAGAAACCAGACTCACACCTCGGCCCCGTGTCCAGGTCGGGCGTAAAACGACGCAAGACAGGCAAACAGCCCCGGCCGTAAAACCCCGACAGTGAAAGAAGGGCGGGAAGGGGGGATGCTGCATCACTCGGTGTCTGTAAGCGAAACGCGTCGCCGACATCTCCATGGTGTTATGTTGCGTCCAAGTCAAGCCATGGTGAGACGGGAACGCAGCAGACGCGACGATCCTGCCCGAACGTGTCCAACACTGGTGACGACGCTGACGTTGGCGTTTAGACGAACCAAGCGTGGCGGTACAAGGTCTGAGCGCTAGACACTTCAGCCTTGGGAAATACCGCCCAGGGAAAACGAAAACAAAAAAGGTTGGGGCTAGAACCCGCCATGAGGCTGTGTGCCGAGGAAGGTGTGTTTACCAGGAGGAGTGCAGGGTAGACTGTGCATGGTATTGTCCGTCTCCGATGTCGTTAGTTTTTTTTTTTTATGCCGCATTAACATCTGTCGCTGATAGCTCGGTGTTGGTTGCTCGCAAGGGCGTAATTAAGCTCGTCGTAAATGGCGAAGCGGTGGTTCGATGGCGATGGATCGCAGGAGATGAACGCGGGGGGGATCTTGCGCGGCGGAGGAGATCTCGGTTGATCAGATTGTCGGTGACTGGACGGTGTTCGGCTGTGTGTAAATGATAAACGAAGAGGGGGTCCTGATACCCGCTATGGATCCGAACTGAAGATCAAGGGTCATAAGCTCGTCAAAGCGCATGGTCACGGCGACCTCTTTCTCCCAACCACCAGCATGGCCGGTTTTCTGCGCAAGAAAGTGTCGAGGAGGAAGGTGTCCTCACCACCACCCATCGTACCCGATGTCCCTCCGTCGCTGCCCCCGCTCATTCTCGACGCCTCGCTCGCAGATCCCGACACCACCGACACCGACCGCCCACCCGCCGCATCCCCGCCCTCGCTCCCTCCCCCGCCAGACACCACAGACGACCACTGGGACCCATGGACCGCTTTCGGTACCTCACCACCACCACCGCTACCACCTCCCCCTGCGCGTGCACCCGTCCCGAGCACCCGCGTCACGCCGAGTCCGGTTGCCACGGTATCCAGCCCGCGAAAGATCGCTCCTGTGCGGGATAGCAACAATCTGTCTCAGAAACCAACCCCCACCGCGGTTCGCGGACGAGTCCCCCCACCCTCCTCCTCCTCCTTCGACTTCGAAGAATCCTTATCCGCAGCCAACGTGACCTCAGTCGTCAATCAGTTTCGTTCATATCCTATACGGCATCCCACCTCCCACATGGACGCGCTCTCGCCACAGAAGCCCGGATCCAGTTCCAGTCTTTCTTCCCACCACACCGATGCTACCCGCAGAACCAACAGATCGTCTACCTCGGCCAGCTCTCTCGAGGTAGGTCCCCTAATCACCCGGTCATTATCTTGCCGGTCATGTCCTCACCTTTGCTTAGGTAATAGACGGGCGTCTAGATCCCACTCATCCCCATCCTGTCCGTCAATCTTGCCCTTGTCAGATTCTTGGTCCTGACGCCTATAAATCTCAACAGACCCATGGCCATCTCCCCCGTCCTCGTTCTTCGTCGGTCGACAGCCAAGCACCGCTCGCTTCGCGGCCGTTTACGAACGCGAATAACGGCACCTCTCGCTACCGTCCTCCCACAGCACCTTCTGTGCCACCCACCAGCTACCAGACACCTCCCGCACGTCTTCCCATGTTGTACGACATGCAACGCTCGGGAATCCACGCCCGCAAAGGCCCGCTCATTTTCACTGCCATGCCTCCAGACGACATCCGCAGCAGCACTCCCCAGGCCGAACTGCGACTGTCGCAGGGGCTCGGTATCAGTCCGACCTCACACGCAACTGAGCTCCCACCGCTGACCCGCAAGTCGAGCAAAAGCAGTCTGCGTGCGGGTCTAGAGCGCTCCTCCTCCGGTGACCATCCTCGCCATCGCGTCCTCACAAAGGCACGGCCTACCACCCCTCAAAAGCCAAGTCTGTCCCACAAGGTTCTTCCGGAACCGGGTGATCCTTTACTCCTCGATGAAGATCCTTTTGCCCGCATGGAGGGGGTCAGGGTATTGCGACCCCGCTCCTCTTCGTCCTCCATGCACAACGACACCTCTTCCAACGAGGATGCGCCCAAGGTGGTCAACCCAGACGACTACAAGCTCGCTCGCCAGCAACGCAGGGGTCAATGGTTGGAAAAGGCTCCCCCACCCGTCGTTGCAGAGGTCGCCAAGCAGCTCTTGGAGGAGACGGAGGAGCCACCTCGCGAGCCGACGCCTCCCCCGACGTATTTCCCGATCATGGCATTCATATCCGACGCCAACCTTCTCCCGCTCTTGCTCTCATATCTGTCCTATTCCGAGTGGCTTCCTCTCTGGAGCGCAAACAAGCAAGTCCGAGGATTGTTCCAGAGCAGGATCCTTCGCGAATGCGTCTTGCAACGATACCTCGACACGATTGGCTATGCCAAATGGACCTACGAATGGGCAGAGCCACTCGAACTGTCACCAAAGGCATGTTCTTTACCCCTCTATGTCCCTAGACTGACACGATCGGTCAGGATCTGCACAACTATCTGCGAGGCGTGGCGATGCCGGCCCATCAATACGCCCGGCTCTCGACCGCGTACCTGCATCCGAGGTCGTCCAAGGAGGACGTGGACATTCTCGCGCTGGCACAGACCACCCGTGCGTACACCCGGGTCATGCTACGTCTCCGCGCGCAAGCCGAGTCCGAGGCCAAGTATATCAAGACACTCCAGTCGGTCGAATCCAGCCAGGCCCATCCAGGCACGCGTCAGCCAAGCGTTTCGAGCAGAGCCCCATCCCCGACTTCTTCTCATTCGCATTCGCGTCATCATTCCCGTGGGAAGAACGAACATGGCTCACCTTCCTCGTCGTCACTGACAACCTCGAGATTCCGATCCCCTCTTTATCGACCTGGTCGTGCACCGGTTTTGCGCGTCTTTGTGCCTTCTCCCGAAGGAGACTGGCTGTCGGATGCGAGTGTTGTCGAGTGCGAGGCCGAACTCAAACGTTCGGGTGTGCTCAAGCTGCTTCAGGTGGGTGACGTGGTGTGGGATGTGGCTGTGGGGGATGAAGGGAACCTCGGTCGGCTGATTTGGGACGGGAGCTATCTCGTGGTAGGTGTGTCCTCGGATGTGTTGTTCGCCAGCCCTGACACTGTGCAGGATCTGGATTACAGGTACTCCCGTGTCGGGGAACTCTCGCCCTACTTCCACAGCTTGGCGTTTTCTCCGTCCTACTTTCACCGGGTCATTCGTATCGGTGGTTCTTCTACGCACAATCCCCATTGCAACCCTATCGTCTACCTTGACGTAAGTCCGTGGGGACACGCGATTGCTGCCAATCTGCAGTTGCTCCAGGACCGAGCGCGGACGGAAACGTGCGTCTTTTTTCCTCCTGTTCCTCTTTCGGTGCTCACACAAGCCATAGTCCGCACGGGGTATTGCACGACGTTGTGCGCTGGGTGCACCGCTCCACGTTTGTGATCCGACCACCTGTACCGCCGCATCCGGGCCAAACGCGCGCGCGCAATCTGCGGATTCCGATCCCGCGTACGGACGGCTTCTTTATCGACCCCGGGTGGTACGGCAAGGTGGTGCTCGAGTCCGAGGGGACGCACGAAGGGCTTGCGGATCTGCAGGCGCGGTGTGGGCCAGGTGTGTTCCCGCCCCGCGCGGAGACGCTCGCGACCAAGATGCGCAACGAAAAGGAAAAGGAGAATAGACGTGTCTGGCGAATCCTGCGCGAAAAGAGTCGACCCGGTGAGATTTGGCTCCGGACGGTGCAGGTCAAGGAACGGTTGATGTGATTTTGACGCTCTTTTTTTTTTTTTTTTTTTTTTTTCCTTTCTTTCTGTCCTTCATCTCTTCCTCATCTAGCGTACCAGTTTGTTGTAGTCCTAGTGTACCCAATTGATTTTCTGTTCACGTGACTCGACGCGTCGTTGACTTGTCACCATGTTGTTCTACCTCGTTGCACTCCCGCTCGTCGCTGCCTCGCTCTACCCAACCCAACCCGTCCAGGCGACGGTCTGGTCTGCGGATCAACCTGTACTCATCACCTGGATCGACGATGGGCGGTACCCGACGCTGAACCAAACCGGCCTGATGGACATTTGGTTGTGGCGCGACACCTCTGTGAGTCATGTACTCGATGGTGTGTGTGTGTGTGTACCGACGCAGGTATAGACATGCATAGCGAGACTGGCGAGCGAGGTGGATCCAACAGCACAAATGCAGCGCGTCGTGGTGGGCCACGACGTCGTCCACCCAACCTCTGTCTAGTACGTCTCTCTCTCTCTCTCTCTCTCTCTCTCTCTCTCCTCTCGACGTCGGTACCTGTATGCTGCGCATGGACCTCGGTCCGTCTGTGCGTTGGTGCACTCTATGTCCCTGTACCTCACCGTGGCTGTGCGGCTCTAGTGTGGGCACCGCGGGCAACCGTATGCGCATGCGATGCCACCTCTACCTCTGGCCATCACCCGGTCATCCGTGCCCGCGATCGTTGATCTGATCCTTGCAGCACGCTCCGGTTCACGAGCAGTGAACCGATCCATACGGTCGTTTACTCGGCGGATTTCAAGGTGTTGCCTGTGAATACGACGGTACCGGTGGTGAATGCGACGGGTACGACTGGGTTTGGGACGCGTACGATGAGCAAGGTGCCGATGGGGACGCCGCCGCCGTCTGGGACGGTGTCGAGCAATGGGCAGGCGCAGGCGCAACGGGTTGCGAACGCAGGGCGGAGGGGTGTGGATGTGGAGAAGCTCAAGTTTCGGTTTGTGTTTGTGATTTGGCCGGTGTTGATGGGGATCACGATGGCGTTGTGAGGACGGTGTCGTTTGTAGCGTTCGTTTAGGATTAGATGTGTATCTGTAGACGTGTCCTTTTTTTGTAGCCAGAATACCTTGTTTCTTTTTATCGAGGAGCAGTGAATGAGCTCGCGCGTGTCAGGCAGAAAAACATGTGTTCTGACAAGCGACATGTACACATAACCCTTGATACTAACCATACGATCCATATGTGAAGCATCTGCAGTAGATGGTTCATCCGTCTCCAATAACCGAGCGCACATAATCCACTAGTGGCCGCGAGATCTGCCAGACGATCCCAGGGTGGCCCCGGTGGATGATATTCCACCAGACTGAGCAATAAGCATACAGTGTCACCGAAAAGACGCTGACATGAACTCACTGACGATCATCGTCAGTTGCGTTGGTAGTGTCCATCAACAATGTGTCACTCACCACTACCACTGCTGCTGCTGCTGCTGCTAACGCTGTTGCGACCAGGCTCGTCTTCGGCGCTCTCATACCCAAGCGAGCCAGAGGAAGCACTGTGGAATGATTCTGACCCCGGCTGGGGAGGGGGGTTCAGCATTCCGTATCACCGGACCGATTCAACTCACTGACGACACCGTCAGTGTCATCATCCTCGCGCATGATTGTATCACTCACCATCGTTATTCTGAGTAGCATCGTTCCTCTCATCGAATCAGCATCATTTGCAACGAGATACCGAATCTGTCTCACTTTTTCTTTCTGGTGAAGAAATCCATCACCGTCATCGCCATATTATCAAGATCCTTTACGGCCTTGAACGCATAAGAGGGCGCGGCGTAACCCGGCGCTGACATGACCGGTGTCGCATCTCTCTTGTGATACTCTGGAGAGAGCCCATAGGAGCCGTACGTCTGTGCCCCTGGGGATCTATCCCTGAACCAAACATCAATGGTCATATCCCGCAAGGTACACCAATCAGTCAAACGGTTCTTACACGCTCTTAATCGGGTGTGGCTCCCGTATGTTTAGCTCCCTGTGGCCAGTCAAACGCTTATCGGAACCGCCAACTATGCAGTACGTACATAGGACCATGATGAGGAACGTCGCCATCTCCTTGCATAGGAGCGGGCATCACCGGGGAGATGGCCGCCATGATAAGGGCACCGAGGAGTACAAAGCCAGAACGCATCTTGGGAAGTCGTCACAGTGAGGGTCGATAAACAAGAGGGTTATCACTGCCGTCAACAGCAACGTAGTTGGTGGACAAAAAGGCTGTTGGAGTGAAGATCCGTGAACAGGTCGATATAAAACAGGTGCAGAGACTCACTATCCAGTACCTGTGAGCCAAGAAAAGTAAAAGAGGGCTACGGAAAGAGAAGGGAGGGTTCGCATTTATACCAACGCTATGTGACCCCTTCTATTTTCGTTCGCCTCGGCTGACATCGGAATCTGTTCGACTGGTCAGGCTACGACGGCAGTTCCAACTTGAAAATGGATAGTGTCGCTATCTGATGTGGAGTTACGATCAATCATACATCGTCTGCTTGGCGTGGCTCATCAAATCCACTGATCAGCAGATACAAATGGCGTCATACCGACAGCTTGCTGACATTTGGACCCGTTGATAGTTCCAAGCGAGCGAACTGACAGCGACGAAGCCCCGTGCGTCACTCGACCTCGCTAGTGGAACCTATTGGACGATGAGCCATACCTACGCTGAGCACGGTCTGGTTCAAACCAGTTCTTTGGCAGAGTCGCGCGACGCGAACGAGGCACACGACCCGTTAGTTAAACATCCAACCACAGACGCACGTTTGCGACACACGTTGATCTCACCTCACCAAAAAGGCAACTGACCCGGATGGTTCGGACAATGTCCGGTATGTCAGATCATACGACGACGACAGCCATGACCCTCCGGGACCGAGACAATATCTCCGCAAGGGTACCGTCCAACGGGGCACATCCACAATTCAGAGCGCGTCTACGCCGTGAACCCTGGATAGCTGTGATCAGGACATGGTCCGTATGATGTATCAAGCAGGGATGGCCTCGTGAGAAGGTACACGTCTGAAACGGCCTGCGTTCCGATACAAGACAGACAGCACCCGGCAAACGACCTAGATTATCATGTGGATTAGAAAAGGAGACGGGGACTGGAGTGAGATGATGTGAAGGGCGTCGTCGCCAAGTATGATGTCAATCAACTCTTCCCCAGCGTCGTGTGGCGGGGCATTACCTGTTTTCTGGTTGTGTTGAACACGGTGAGTGTGTCCTCGAAGGTGGCACCTACGAATATACGATAATTGGCTCGTCCGAGTTCACCACCTGTGAACATGACGACGGGCTCGTCAAGGCGTTAGCAACCCAGGACGGGACTGGTACCACGCGTAAGATGTCACGAGGATGATGGGTAGTTCAAGGACACCACCGCAGTTGGGGACAATAGGGTGTTGATTTGTGGAAGAGTTTCGGTCCATGCCTGATGTTGACCGTGCTGTGTGTAGCACGAGGTGGATGCTTTTTCTCTTCTTGAGGCCACATGTGGATCATTGAAAATCAGCACAGTACAATCATATGTCTGCACTCGCCGTCGTCGTCATAGTATCGCTCATTCTCATTTGAACCAGCTAGCAGCTAGCAGGCTAGGAAGAGAATAGTTCCTATCGAGATCCACTGAATTTGTTGCATCATGTTCAGTGTCAACAAAAGGGGAACTCGTCTGCGTACTGGTCACGTCGAAAGCGGTTGGAGTAATCACATAATTTTATCTGGTAATAACTCACTAAATAATCATAATAAAGATACTAACTAGACCTCGAAACTGCACAGCGAATACAACTTGAACAAAGACCAATACTTACTACAGAGCTATGACACAAACAGAGGGGTGATGCCAACCTCGCGCCAATGTTGCAACCAACGCCGCACATCATCGATCCCGAGTGCGTCCACGTCTTGCCACCTCGCCGTTGCAAAACCTGCGCGACTAGCCGCAACCGGGACGTGGTCAAACATCCTTGGGGGCACGTCAGGGTCTTGTGCCCGTGCGCGGTGGATGTGCTGCAGCATGGTTAACGCAGGGTCGTCCATGGAGGATGCATGGCTGGTCATGTACACCTGCTCCTCGAGAAGCGTGATCCATTGCAAGAGGGGGATGACGGGCAGGCTGAGCTCCTCGCCAATACAGCGGAGAAGCGTGAGAGAGGAGACTGGTTGCGGGTGCGTGATGTGGAGATATGGCAATGTGGAATGGCGCATCTCTACAACCGCCTGCGCTGCAATGTGAACCGGAACCCAGTGGACGACCTAGACGGACACATACGTCGTTTAGGAAACGGGGATGGGCGACTGGCAAGGAGGACGTACCTCGTCAACTTGGGGAAGCGCACCAAGTGCGGTACTGACGTGCACGATCGTGGGCAAAAGAGCTTCTTCTCGCCAGCGCCCGTTGGGTGCCCCACATAGCGGCCCCACCCGGACAACAACTGGCCGAAGCGGCGTGTCGGAGGCGGCATCTGCGAGAATCTGTTCGCCTACCCACTTCGACTCGCGATACGCGCTTCCGGCTGCATCGGATGCACCGAGAGGTCCCCGGGAGATGACCGCTTGCCCGCTTCTCGAGGTGAGTGTACCTTGAAGCGTGTCGGTGGTGCTTATGAATTGGAGGCGAGGCGGGGTGGAGTGAGGACTGGAGAGCGCAAAATCGACCAAGTTCCGAAGCATGCGAAAGCTAATATCAAAGATACCAAGCGATAGGTTGTCATCGTGCGCAGATAGCCATGCATTATGCACGATGTGGGTCACGGAGGCAAGCAGCTGCAAGCAGCGCGTCAGTTCAGTGAAAGATGGGCATTGTGGAAACAGCTCAAAAATACCTGTTCGTACAGTTGTCGGGGTAGGCCAAGATAGCTCTGACTTGCGTCTGCTTCAAGCACGATTAACTTTGGGTGACGAGCGAGAGCTGGATCCAATCCACAAGATTCAAATATTGATGCTTGCTTCTCCACCACAGGACCTGACCTAACTTTCCGGCGGTTGAGCGCATAGACCGCTTTGGTCTTCGTACATTGCAAGAATTTGGCCAGTAAATTTGAACCGAAAAGGCCTGTCGTTCCAGTGATTAAGACGACCTCATATAGAGGCTGTGTCATCGAGGGTTGGTGTTCTAGAAAATCCAGGCTATAGGCTTGGACTGTGTTCTTCATCTCGAGATACCGCGCTAGAGTTGACTCAGTTTTCCGACGGAAATCATCCAGTGCCGTGCGCGTTGCGAAATCAGCAAGACTGGCGATAGTGGTATACTGGTAAATGAGGTCCCCTGAGAACTTTCGAGTATCCAGATTTGCAGTGCTCTGAAGAGCATGAAAGAGTATCGTGCGGATGCGCGTTGCTAGAAAACTGTGGAAACTCGTCAGGGACTTGCCAAGTAATAGAGAGATACATACGTATTCACTCCGTGACGGAAGATATCGGTATCGTCACCAAGTTTCTTGCCCAACACAGCGACTATGATGCTCCGCACATAAGTTAAAGAGTTCTCTGGAGACCAAACCTTTGGGGGACTTAATGCCACCTGCGCAGCTCGAGCTACGGTCTTGTAAAGTGCATTGATCTCACTATTGTATTCGGCCAATGTATCTCGTCTGTTTACTCGGGAAAAGTTGTATATGAAAGGTTTTGTTGGCGCTGAAAAGAGGACCATCTGAAGAAGTTCTAGTCAGTATATCGAGATTTCTTATAAGAAAGCTTTCAGACCTCATTTTGGACACGAGCGTGTTGAGGTGCAAACATATTCATACTTTTGATAGCGAGCCTTACGTCTCTGTGAGATTGAATCACATAAATAGTACAATTGGCCTCACTGGAGTCTATTTCTTGCATCTTCCACTTGGTCTGGATCGTTTGGGTCAATCTTGAAGTCATCCTTCAGCTCGATAAGGAGGCCAGCGCTATATCTTCCATGTCCAAACATGATTGCCGAATGTACCATTGCGTGCTTTTTAATGGAACTCTCTAAAATAAGAGATAAGAATGCTGATTTCATAAGGAGGCAGAAACGTATATACCAAGAAGCGCTGGATTCGTCTTTCAAGTTGTGAGATGACGGTGTACAAGCAGAGTTTAGTGACATACCAGCTCGCCCGTGATATGTAGGAAATGCTCCGTAGATATTTCCCGAGGCATCTGAGGCAACGTACGAACAGAACTAGACCTCGTAAGTGTCATAACGACTAAAGTTTGGATGTCTTGCTAGAAGACGTGGAAGATGGGGTGTACGACGGGCTATTCTGATGAGCCAGATTTATTATATCGCATTGGATTTTCGCCATCAGAGGCCTGTGTAGTAGGCCTGCAGAAAGCCAACAACGAATGCGTCAACGGTGCCACAGGTTTGGTGGAAATCACCGCATCCCGCACAGGGTGTTTAACCTATCAACGAAGCAGTGCGTACTAGATAAGTAGCGTTGCTGATAGTCATGATCGCTGGCGAATCGGCTTCTCTGACCTGAGTGGCTGGTTGCCAACTTGCGGGGTGTCCAGTGCAGGAAGCGGAGGAGGTGCATACTACTGTGCCAACTGCCTTCTTGCCTGATTTAGATTAGATTGACTTTCTAGTAGATCCAGTCAGAGGTTTGTCGCATCGTAGGGTGTACGCTCACCAGTATTTGCAGTTCCAAGATTCAAGGTCTCTTTCAATCATTTCGGTCAAGACATGGTGAACAATGAGTTCAACCAACCTTGACCCTTGCTGTGGCGATACAATACAATTGCTTCAATAGTTCTAGGTTCAGATCCGGGCCGTGCTATTCATTTATACTAGCCCTGGATGCTGCTCCAACGATTTTTCTTTTCACCTGGACGATGGGCGCCATTTCAGACAGCGGCCAGCTCCTTCGAAAGTCAATCTATGTGGGGATTAACCTTCAGGATATCTTGTATGGTAAGTTTAGCAACATGCTACATGTGAAGTCGAGTTTCCCCTTCTTTCTTGCCCAGGTATCGAGTTGGTGCTATTTTTCAAAACCATCCATGCTTTACTGAGCCACCCAGGAGAGCGGACGAGATCAGACGTGTTTTATACGCTCTTTAGTAGCGCAATGCTGTTTGTGTCAACGATTTGGGTGTCCACCCAGGCAATATTCTATCATAAAATGTGGCTGCCGGATGCAGATTTTCCGGATGGTCCGGGTGCTCTTTGGATGGCGAAATTTTGGGGTTGGTACATGAATTTGGGGATGATGTCGCCTATCGTCCTTCAGCTCATGACCGATGCCCTGATGGTAAGACACGTTATGTGGAATTAAAGACAACGAGTGCTTATCCCCATCCGTGGTTCCAGCTCTACCGCTGTTGGATGTTATGGGGAAACTACCGTGTTATCATAATACCTTTGATCCTGTGGGCCGGGGCTCTGGGTATGATTCATTGCCTCTGTATTCGCTTGTGCACGCTAACGGTCCGTCGAACAAGTTTTGGGGATTGTAACCAGCTGGACCTCGATTGTTACCGGAGGAATCTACTTCCATGAGAACGTCACTCAAATTAGCCTGGCTTACTACGGCGTCGCCGTCTTCCTGGCCGCAACGCTGACATGCATGATTTGTTATCGTCTCGTGCGGCACGGCAGGCTTGTGAAGGAGCACCTGGGCCGCGAGTTTGCGTCAACGTATTTTGCTGTCGTTGCGTTGGTCATCGAATCCGTGCTCCCTTGCACGCTCTGTAGTACTGCCTTTTTGATATCGCTCGGGATGAAAAGCCAGACTATGGCATTGTTCGGGTACATCCATACGCTATTGCTGGTACGCATCTCATCTCTCTGGGCCGTATATCCAAACCTCACGACGTTCATGGGCTGCAGTGCATATTACCTCAGATATTGATCCTACGGGTGGCAACTTTGAGGTTGTCAAACAATACTGGCGTGGTACAACCACCCTCGGCAGTCAAGTTCTCCCCAATGACGGCGCCAGAAGCTGACTACATAGCTAGCAATCTCTCTGCGCTAACCCGGGAGTCGTCTATACAACATAATACCAATAGAGTGTAATTGAGTTGTGTGCCCGTAGGATAATTTCTGCTACCATTCCCTCTTTTAACGAACACGAGTCAGGCAAGTTGTTTTGGCTGTCAGTGACGCTGAGATCGCCAAGTTTGTGTCCGAAACCGAATGAGGTTGATATTGGAGATTGTAAACTTAAGATGCTATAACCGCATTCACTGCCAAGGGGAATGAACAAAGCAAATTGATACGAGCACACTAGAGAACTGGTATGATGACCTTTAAGTTAACTGTGTGGTAGGCGAAGACAGGTGCAGACAGGCTTATGGAGTACTATATTAGAAAATAGCCCATAGGGTTCAACCAACACCAGATACATTAGCCGTTCTATCCCATCCGTTCCAACGATCAGTACAGAATGTATCGATGACTGAGAGACATGTCACTAGTCAGCGTCATTGACCCAAACCATCCCCAAGACAGATCATCACTGACCCTTTTCGCTCGACCTAATTCTGTATCCCGCACACGGACCCTGGCACTTGAACGAAGGTCACATCAATGCTCCCAAATTGCTCCGCCTCATTGTTCGTCAGGGCGTTCATCGCCTCCTCGGAGACCGTAAAACCAGCACGAGACACATCTACACCCAAGATGTTGACCGTGATGCCATTGTATGTGACAGCGTAGCACGAGCCACACTGAGGCGAGCCGTGACCCGAGATAGTGTAAACCCCACCGACGTTGGGGAACGTCGGAAGCGAGCCCAACGTGGTGTAACCCTTGTTTTTGAGACCATAGGGCCCATCAGAACACGCGACTTGGTCCAGAGGGAGGTCCCCGTTATCGTATGTCTTGTCATAGGTGAGCCTCGTCGCTGTCTGCGCAAACGCGCCAAGACCAGTGAGGACAGCAAGGGGGATGATGATGAAGTTGGCGAAGCTGCGGTACATGATTGAAGAGTACCTGTAGTCAAAAAGATGGCTCGTTTTATACGCATGCGGAGTGATTTCGACAAGCCCATCCGGGAGTATGGAAGCGACCAGACTGTGAGTCGGCTACATCTTAGCGAGGGAAGTTCTTGCATACTGGGGTTAACGCAGGTTCTAATGCTAATTTTGGTTATAGTTAACACGTACTGGCGTTCGGATCAAAACTCTCGAACAGCATAAGCCCCAATCAATGAACTAACGGACGAGCGACTCCACCTCTGACCTCCAGTAGGACTTGACGCCTGCTTGTTTACAACACATCAACGTACCTAGTCAAGAACATGGGCCCACGACGCATTATGCCATAGGCATCTGACGTTAGCCTGAGGCAGCCCGTGTTAGTCTTGGCCGACGCAAGGTGTCCTGCTGGCTGCCCACGTGCCCGTCAAACAAAATATCTGAGATCGTCACATCTTTGATCTGTGTTTACTTACAACCTTCAAGGCTTCAAGGTCAACGTTGAGGTAAGTATTCGGTATGTATAAAGTTGGCAATCACGGTCTTTCGTGTAGCATCAGATGGAGTACGCGTCGCTTGCAGTTGTCCCCATCAGGAAGTTAGTTCCCATACCTGTCACGTGACTCTTTCCAGTTTCCCGATTCCGCCCGCAACGTATTTCTCATCCCAAACATGCTCCAGCTGCAAAAAGCTACGCAAAGAGTACGTCTCGTTACCTTGTAATATCCAAACACAGTTTTAATAGTCTTACAGCACGTTGCACGGCGGTTGCGGAATGCTACGGTTCAACTTGCAGCTTGGAGTGCTCACCGTGGACTCGCCACACCCTCCGGGTCTTATGACGCCGTAGTGATTGGTGGAGGTAAGTCAGGTACTCAGGTGGACAGCAGGTGTATGACGATTGCTATAGGTCCCGGTGGTTATGTTGCAGCCATCAAGGCTGCCCAACTTGGGTTGAAGGTATTTGACATTAACGTAGCGGTCTGACTCCCGTGCTAATGCATTTCAGACTGCTTGCATTGAGAAACGTGGTTCTCTTGGTGGAACATGTTTGAACGTTGGATGTATACCGTCAAAGGCGATGCTCAACAACTCACATATCTACCACCAAACAAAACACGACCTGGAGAGGCGCGGTATCGAAGGTATGAAGTCCTTGCGTTACTCCTACTACATCCCATTCATTCAATAAACTGCAGTCTCGGGTGTCTCCCTCAACTTGCCCCAGATGTTGAAGGCCAAGGATCAATCGGTTACCGGGCTTACAAAGGGTGTCGAGATGCTTTTCAAGCAAAACAAAGTGGACTACATCAAGGGTACCGGTTCTTTCGTTTCCCCAACTCGTATCGCTGTACAACTCCTCGAGGGTGGCGAGACCGAAGTGGAGGCAAAGAATGTCATCATTGCTACTGGCTCCGAGGTTGCACCATTCCCGGGAGGCGCCATTGAAATAGACGAGAAGCAGATCGTCAGCTCAACGGGTGCACTCGAACTTCAACAAGTACCAAATAAGATGCTTGTCATTGGTGGTGGTATCATTGGTTTGGAAATGGGAAGTGTTTGGAGTCGACTTGGTGCTGAGGTTACTGTTGTCGAATTCCTTGGTGGCATTGGTGGTGCTGGTATTGACGAGGAGGTCGCGTGAGTGCAACATTAACAATTTGATCACGCTTTCTAATACACCACCATAGAAAACAATTCCAAAAGACTTTGACAAAACAGGGCATCAAGTTCAAGCTGAACACCAAGGTGTTGTCCGCCGACAAAGTCGATGGCAAAGTCGTTGTGAAAACGCAATCTGCCAAGGGCGACAAGGAAGAGACCGTAGGTGCCGATCTCTCGTCCGTGGTGATGTTAATGTCTGCTGTAGCTTGACGCTGACGTTGTTTTGGTCGCGGTTGGCCGTCGTCCATATACCGAGGGTCTCAACCTTGAAGCTATTGGTATCGAGAAAGACAACAAGGGCCGCATTATCATCGACGATCAATTCAACACTTCGATCAAGAATATCAAGTGTATTGGTGACGTGACCTTTGGACCCATGCTTGCCCACAAGGCCGAGGAAGAAGGTATTGCGGCTGCCGAGTTCCTCAAATCCGGCCATGGTCACGTTAACTATAATGGCATCCCCTCTGTTGTCTACACCCACCCTGAGGTTGCCTGGGTAGGACGGACAGAGCAAGACCTCAAGGCCGCTGGTGTTCAATACAACGTTGGAAAGTTCCCGTTCGCTGCCAACTCCCGAGCCAAGACGAATCTCGACACCGAGGGCTTTGTCAAGTTCCTCTCTGAAAAGGAAACTGACAGAATTCTTGGTGTGCATATCATCGGTGAGCTTTCTGTGTCACGCTGTCTTGGAGGTTGTGTTTAAACAATGTACTAGGTCCCAACGCTGGTGAGATGATCTCGGAAGCAGTCCTCGCTCTCGAGTATGGTGCAAGCTCGGAAGACATTGCTCGTACAACGCACGCTCATGTATGTTACTTCCAATTTTCCTCATGCAAAGCTTGAACGTTTTCTGCCCCTCTAGCCCACGCTCAGCGAGGCTTTCAAGGAGGCCGCCATGTCAGCATTCGGAAAGCCAATTCACTTTTAGATGAGGTTATATTTTACCACTGTTTTCCCTTGCATGCAATATACTGGCACACATTCGCAACGCTGTCGTTCCGCTTGCTTTTAATACAATCCTTGCCTAGATGCCAATGTTATCACGACTAAAACTCCAAATACCACTGAAACTCGTACCCTTTAAAACCAATGGTGTGTCCAGAGTATCTTTGATATCTTATGGAACAGTGCAACCAATCACTCTAGACCATGATGCATATCAGACTAGCGACGCACGTTCCATGCCCACAGTTCGTCCGTTTTCTGCAGAATCTGTTTTGGCATGTCACCTTGTAAGCAACTACCAGATGCAAGGTAATTGTCAAGATTTCCTTATCTAAGGGTAACCATCGATTTTCTCTGGTACCTTCCGACTCTTCCCTTCTTCCCCTTTCGTCTACTTCGTCCGCTCTCCCATAGCTGTTATCCGAGTCCTCTGCTCAGCAAGTCATCGCCGTTCATGTCACCTTGCTTCAGGATGATCGATTAGTGCTACTAGCGAGCGGGAAGACCATCAGGGTTCTCTGCATTGTCATCAACAGTTTCGTTGTCCACCGGCAAGTAAAGGTTATCGATTCCCCTGTTCATTGCATTGACACGAGCGCGGCGCAGGCTGCCACGTCATCTACAGACATTCAAGAATCTAGAGTTCCTCGTTCTGCGAGTCACTACAATCATTTCAACTACGTCCAAATAACTTATTTCAAAGAAGCGCTCGCAAACCTGCCAAGGTTCTCTTGTTGATGTCCGACCAACTGTCCAAGATTCACTGGACCGAACGCGACCTGGCTAGAGTGGGTGTGACAATTGACCCTACCTTTGTCAACGAAGCCCTCGAGGAGTACTGGGATACATTTGCGAAAGGACTCGCCGGCCATGATAAGGTCCACGTCAATCTCGGTCGCGAAACTCCCCCTCGGACTGAGGGAGCCCTCATTGGATTTTTCAACGAATTTTCGGGTGTAAAGGACATCCATCGTGGACCGACCAACGCCGTCGCTGGACCAGTCCGAAGTGTTGACATTTTCCTCCGAAATCGGATAACTGGTAAACTACTCCTCTCGCTCGAGGGAGTATCTATCTCAAACGGTCGAACCGGGTGGTTCGCTGCCGAGTGCATCGACCTCCTGTTGCCAGGAAGACGCAGCATTGAAGTCTTTTTATTCGGAACGGGTCCAGTTGCCGAGGCTGCTGTCCTCCACCTCGGTGCCCGTGCCCATGACAGGGTCAAACGCATCTCAGTGCTCAGCAACTCAACATCTAATCAGTGCTTCGTCGACAAGCTCCAGCCAATGGTGCGGGTCACGCTTGAGGCCGTTGGTGATAGGCGCCTGTTGCCCAACGCCGATTTTATCATCACGGCGACGAATGCTCACCGGGCATTATTCGCTGTAGATGAGATCGGACCGAATGGTGTATCACTGGCCCTTGGGATAAACGAGTATCCAGAGGAATACATTGAATTCCTTTTAAAAGAAGGGGGGCTCTTCGTTGTCGACGACATGGTAGCGGTTGAAAAGCGCAACGTCGATACTTTGGCACTCTACTATTCAAGGAGAGGAAGGAAACTCAGCGAGGAAGGAAAAAGGGATGGAGTGACGAACTTTGCTGATATCCACTCTGATCCAGCGCTTCGCGAGAGACATTGGAATAGGCCAGCCCACGTCGTGCCCGTCGGCCTCGCAAGCATGGATATCGCCGTTGCCGCTCGAGTCTATAAGGTCCTACTTGCAGGGCGTGGTCCAACCACCCCCCACGATTCGATAGCCTCTCCAAGGACGACGACATCCACCCCGAATAGGATCGGGCGTCTCAAGGCAAGCCTGGAGCTCCGTGGAATCCATGTTCTTATTTGTTTCAAGCCGGAACACATCTTCTATCTGACTGCCTTCAATCCAAGCATCTGTTCGAGCACGGTGATTGCTATTTTGACGGGTCGCTCCGACCCAGTCATACTCGTGAATACCCTTGACCGGAAAAAGGCCGGGTTAACGCCTGGACGTCCGGTTGTATACAACTACGGCAAGTCCTTTGGCGCGGAGACGATGGGAGACACTTGGCAAGACGCCATCAGGTACATCCTCCTCGAGGAAGACCAAAACATTGGGATCGAGGAGGAGATCTCGGCTTTTCAGTTGCAAAGGGTGCTCCCCGGTGCATCCTTTTCCTACGTTAGCGATCTGATCTGGGAATGTCGCAACGTCAAGGATGCGGACGAAATCGCGAGCGCACGCATCGCAGGAGAGCTCTGCGATGCAGGCATGGTTGCCGCTGAGATGTCTCTGATCAGCGTCAGTACTGAACAACACGCTGTCAGCGCAGCCTGGAACGCAATGTACGAATTATGGGCCATGGGGCATGGGAACTACAATATCAGTGGATTTGGGCCTTTGGGAGGTAGTGACTTTTATGGCTTCAAACCTTGGGTTCTTGCTGGGCGGCGAAGGTTCCTGCAAGTGCCTAGCGCAGATCCAGTCTGTGACGACGCTGTTTCGGTCTTTCTCAGGGCTACCGTGAACGGTATGCACGCAGAACTTGGGCGCACGTTCTGCATCGGGGACGTATCCACCGGGCAACGAGACGCACTCGCAAGGATTGAGGAAATCCGCGCTGAAGTTTTCGCAATGCTGAAGCCAGGTGTTCCCTTGAACAAAATATATGAGGCGGCGTGTGCACGCCTCGTGGAGCATAGTCATACACTCCCCAGTTGTATTGGGTATGGGACTGGGCTCACCGCTCACGAACATCTATCCATCGACCAGCACACTCACGTTGAACTTGCTCCGGGCATGATCCTCGCAATTAAGCCCAACATTGAAATCCCTGATCAGAATGTTGCCACGCAGCTCTCCGACACGGTTGTCATTACTGGGACGGGTTATGAATTCCTAGCATCCTATGGTGAACGGGCGGCACCCGGCCGCCATGTCTTATGACCTATCGTTGGAGGCCACGAAACCAAGCAAAGTGTTTCGCGAGGGTCATTCCACTTCCAAAAAGTCAATATGCTCTATTCAATCATTTATTGAATTTATCTGGCCTCATCTTGTTCACCATTCTGATAATAAAACCAACGCGACAACAACACTGATATTATTGTAAATTCGGCGTTTATGTACAGTAGTTGTATCTCCCCGGCTTACAGAACGTCCACAGAACCACCCTATCAACCCTATATGTCAAGTCCACGTAGCATTTATGTGGACTAGCGAGTCACAGAAAACCAAGCATGCGTACAAAATAATGCAAAATGCGATCGATCCAAGGTATCACTCGCTCAACAGGTCACGAAAATGTTCTAGCATGTGTCTCTCGAGGTCCTACCTATCGTTGACAAAAACCTCGAGCAAAGAGCTGAGCAAGACGTACCTCTTTGGCGTCAAAGGCATGCTGGCATTGATCCCTCCATTGTGGACGCCACATGCACGGAAACAGTGCAGGTTCGTCAGCAATACTGTCCAATGTTAGAGGCGTCGGATCTGACAAAATCTCCATGTCATTTGGATCCATGTTTTCTGGGTCTTCCACAACCAGTGGAGCGGACACTACGAGCGACGCTTCTACCGTGTCACTGTTGGCAACCTTTGACACTTTTGATAGCTTCGACTTGAGGGATCCCCTCTCCTTCTTTAGTGCAAAGACCCTGAGATATAGTTTGTTTTTTTGGCTCAAATTACGATGTTGGGCCCGAGCGAGTTTTCGGACCTCGGCCTCGAGAGTCTTGTTTTCTGCTTTGAGACGACCACAAAGATGTTGAAGTTCAGGCGTTTGAGCAGCTCGCGCGCGAAGCTCATCATTGGTCCGTTTATCCTTTTCTTGTAGCAATTCCGTCAGTCCTTTCAAGCGACCTGCATCGGCTTGTAAAGCCTTTATGCGACCCTAGAAGATGTTGGTGAGTGCACAAAATGCAAACTACCATCGAGACAAATACCTCGTAAAACGCCTTTATCGCTGCCACGCCTTCTCGAGCCTGTCCCTCAGCAATCTTCGTCCTCTTCTCTAGCTCCAAGTTCTCTTCGCGAACAGAGGACACAAATGCGGACGCTTGGGTGTATTGTTCACGGAAAAAGTCCCTATCCTTCTCAGCAGACACCGTGGCAGACGCGAGTGATTCCAACGAGGCAGTAAGTTCGTCGACGGAGCGTAACGAGGCCTCTTGCTTTTCTTGCAGCGGTGCACGCTCAGCCTCCCACCTGACCTTTTCCTCCGCCCATGAAGCCCTCTCTGTCTCCCATTTCAATCGTTCTTGTTCCTGTTCGTTCCGTGCCTTGGCGAGCACTGCTAATTCTTCTGACTGTTGTGTGATCTCGCTTTGTAGACGTTCTCGGTCCTCGGTCCAAGCAACACGTTCAGCCTCCAATTCTTCCGACCGTTGTGTGGCCTCGCCTTGTAGACGTTTACGTTCCTCGGTCCAAGCAACACGCTCAGCCCCCAATTCTTCCGACCGTTGTGTGGCCTCGCCTTGTAGACGTTTACGTTCCTCGATCCAAGCAACACGCTCAGCCTCCAATTCTTCTGACCGTTGCGTGATCTCGCCTCGTAGACGTTTACGTTCATCGGTCCAAGTAACACGCTCAGCCTCCAATTCTTCCGACCGTTGTGTGATCTCGCCTTGTAGACGTTTACGTTCCTCGGTCGAAATAACACGCTCAGCCTCCAATTCTTCGGACCGTTGCGTGATCTCGCCTCGTAGACGTTCACGTTCTTCAATCCAAGCAGCACGCTCAGCCTCCAATTCCGACATTTTGACACCGACTTGTTCGACGCGTGCCGCCACCTCCAACAATTCGGCCACACGCACCGAGAGATTCGCCTTGTCGTCATCCCACTCCTTGCGCTGTGCCTCCCACGTTACCATGTCCTTCTCCCACTTGGAACGGTCCCGAGTCCATTCCGCGCGCTCTGCGTCCCAAGCAGCGCGGACAGGTCCTGTCGGTTCCGAAGACTGCTGGGTTTCGGCGAGTTCGGATTTCAGATCTTGTACGTTCTTGCGCTCGTCGGCCAACTCACGCTCAAGTCGTTGGATCTCTTCCGACTTGACGTTGAGCAATGATAGAGCTTCACCGAGCCTCCTCTTCGGCGAGTCGGTCTAACGGGCAAGATGAATAGGTGTCTGGACGGGATAACAACCGACGTACCAGGTTTTCAGGTATCGGGCGAGCGGGAGAGCTCGTTGGTCGAGTAGCTGGTGAAGGGTCAATATCCGTGTCTTCGTGTCGCTGTTCTTGGCTAGGTTGGACAATGACGCTAGCTAATTGGACGTCTGTCGAAGGCTGTTCAACGTGGTCAACGTCCTCAGTTTGATTAACGAGCGAAGAGTGCTGGATGGACACTTAATCACACTGAACGACGACTTCAGGGAATTTACATTACCTCGGACGATCCAGGGGGTGGCATCTCAGCCCCCTGGCCATTAACAAGCATAGGTCCCTCCACGGGAGGTGGACAGATACCCAACGCTTCTTGAGTGCTCTCTTCCTCTTCCTGTCGCAACTCGACCCGCAGTCGTTCCCTCTCCTCTTCGCTGAGTGGCTTCGGCTCGCTGTGTTCTGCCGTATCCAAAGTCGTGCTATTTGCGCCCCCCGTCAGATCGATTACTTCTTCCCAATACGGTTCCATAGTGCTCTCTACTCCACCATTGTACGGAACGGATGGTTCCCTCACCGGTGAAGACGCCGTCCATTTGACAATATCATCGAGAGACTTCAATTGCTTCACCTTCTTCTTCTTCCGCCGCTCCGTCTCCCGCGCAAACTGTGCTTGATTGAAAAGCTCCTGTCCCCTCTTCTTGAGGCCTAAATCGGTTATCTTCCCTTGCTTTGGCTTTTTCCTGCGTTCCCCGTCCCCGTCCGCTTCAGACAGACTGCTCTCCAGCTGATCAACCTCAATCGCCTTTTGTTTTCCTTTGTCCAATCGCTTCGGAGATGTGAAACTCTCGATCGAGCTCGGAGGGGCTTCCAAATCACCAACATACGTCCTGACCTTGGAGCGGAACGTATTGGGGGATATCTGTGGTACGGGCCCGACCGCTGCCCGTTTTACTTGACGAAGGCGGGCTAATGGGAATCTTGTGGAAGACATGGGTTCGCGAGGTAACGGGAGACAACTCTCGGGTGAGGGGGACGAGGATTTGGCGGAGGCAGCGCTAATCGCAATAGTTGGGAGCGAGGCTGGTTGGTGCGACGAGTCGAGTACTGGTGATGGCTGAGGTGGGGGAGACTTGCCCAACGGCTGCGTTTGACTTTGAGAATTTCCTGATGATTCAGTCTCCGGGACAACGAGCCCATTGGCCGTGCCCGGTTTCAGATGTTTCGATTGAGGTTTGGGAAGGGATGTGTTAAGTTGAGGGGGTGGGTAAGAAGTGTCATGGACATCATAGTCGTCATTGTAGTTGTCATCGTAGTTGAAGTGAGTATCATCTGGCACATGCTCAGGTACATCAGGTGGAGGGGCTGTACCTGGTCGTGAAGGATCCACCATCATTTGATCAAACAGTTCAAGCCGTGCTCTAGCTCCTGGAGAAAGATCGGGACTGTTTGGTCTTATACTCAGAGGGGCAGGGGGTATGGATAATCGCAAAGGAGGTTGGTCTAAGGGAGGGGTGTCGACCCTATCTTGTTGTAGTAGCAAGGGTTTTCCAAATGCTGAGACGTCATTACAGGGACGTTTGGACTTTTCCTTGGCGCCGTGTTCTTCATCAGAATCGTCTTTCTGGGGCAGAGGTCCGGGCTTGCTGGACGGGCCAGACTTTCTCAACTGCACCTCGCGCGTTACACCTCGAGGGGGACCAACTTTGATAGGGGAGGCTGTTGATACATCCTCTTCCTCAGATGGGCCATTCTCTTGCTCCGAGTGTGATATAGAGTCCACTTCCTCCTTGGAATTTCGCGATCGAGGCTCCTCGTCTTGAGATGTTGGTGAGTGGACGATACGCTCCTTGCGTCGAATGACAACCTCAGCCTTTGCCTTTGAATCACGTGTCTTTGACTCCCGTTGTTCGTCAGACGCGGGGCTGACAGCGGTACCTTTTGAACGCACATCCAAGCGATGGACGGACTTGCCCTTGGATTTCGGTAATGGTGGGATATCATCGTCGACCAGTGCATCCGTAGTAGTTTTCAAAGATGCCTTTTTCCGCAGCGCGACTTTGGCACGCGGATCAGACACAGGTGGTACATCCTCGTCCTCGTCCGAAGACAGTGGTGGTACTAGTTTCTCCATCGTCGTATTCATCTTTTGCTTCTTGCTCGGTGGGGGCGGTTCGTTTTGCTGCCCAGTGTCCCCCATCCCACTCGACGTCGCCACAATTGTCCCCGACTCTCGTTTGCGCTTCATGCCAGCCTTCTTTGGTGGCAGGGAGCGGGGTTCAGAGCGTGGCACCGTCGCCTCGGACGTCGACGGACGCGTCACTTTTCCCGACGTAGAAGATTCTCCGCGCTTGGACGGCCCAGACGCCCGCGACCCCGTGCGCACACCTCCACCTACAACACCCGCGCACACAGGCACCTCGGTCAGCCTCCTTGGACACGCGATGCACTCCCAAGCCGCGCGCAACGGCCCAGAGGCGTCAACTGAACGCTACTCACCGCGTTTTTTCTTCGTTGTGGGCCTCTGCTTCTTTGTCTTCCATTCCACTACGAGATCATCCGTACAGTCGTGTTTGGCGACCCAAGACTGCGCCCAGGGCTTCCCAGTCGCTGGGTCTGTTCCAGCCCACTTCACCTTGTATTTCTTGCCACGTTCCGCGGTGATCTCCACAACAGACCAGAGCACCTCATCGTCATCCGACCGAGGGACAAATTGCGTTTCGTGTTCTGGTACGATGTTATTGATAGCAGGCTCCTCATCCGAGGACATTCTTCCGTAAAAACGTTACGAATAACCCCTTGTAAAAAACCAAGTATCAGGATAATAAAAGGTGGTCGAGTCCGTTGTTGGTGGTGGTCCGCTGAACCGTGTTTGCTTACATAAGTTATTAATGTACGAATAGTCTAACGAGTGTATAGAGTAGGTCAACGAGCGGGTGTGGGCTTTGAGAATAGGTATACTTTAAGTAGTGGCAGTGAGAACACGAATTAGATTGCGTGCATGCGCCGACAGACTGCGGGTTACCGGAATACATTGAAGTCTAGGGTTGGCTTCGTTCTGATGCAGCGGGGACCCAGCTTATGCGCCAAGTTCGTCAGAGTCAACCGTCTCGTCCTGTTCTGCACTGTCCGATTGTAGAGACCTTTCCCTCTGGTATTCATGGCCGACGAAATTCATGACGCTACAATGATTCAAATAAATCAGTATCGGCAAGGTTATTCCATCATAGTGCGCTTACTAGATAGTGCCATCCGCACACCCTATGACAACTTCTTCGTGGCTCAGTTGCATCGACATTGGGTTCTTCTCAGGGGTCGCAAGACCCGAAAACTTGCCGGGCAGGGAACCCAAAAGCCCCTTTGTCGAGCTCGCGTTCGCGGAATGCACGCCGACATTGGCAAGCGCAGCCCATGCTCCGGAGAGGGGTATAATCTTCGTGTCGACATCTACACCTGGCTCTGGGCTTGAAAGCGCACGACCAAAGTGGTCCTGTGACGGTTTGTCATTTCTATCCGCAACCCCTCCGCTGTCGAAATCGAAATCAGGAGCGAGGTTTTCCTTGTCTTCATGGGTCGACATCAAAATCTACTCAAACATGAAATCATCGGTCCGTCCATGAGACACTACACTCACCCTTCGATCAGCTCCCGTCCTAGAGCTAAACCTGGTTGCAGTGACTACTCTCCTTTTCTTTGGATCAACCGCACCGACAGCGACGTCTGGTGTCTCTACTACTGCCACAAGTTTGGGGGGAGCCGTCAGGATTGCGGCACGTCCAAATCTAATAGCAAATCCCTCAGCGCCAACAGCTCCAGTAGGGGATTGTAGCGGGGTCCCTGAGCGCGGGATAGGAGAGAGCAGAGAAGATAACGGTGTGCTAGGCGTGGCAAGAGAAAGACGACCCCTAGTGGGTTTGACAGATAATCCAGGAGTCGACTGTCGTCGCTGAGGAGTAAGGAGTGACGATGTTGACCGTGAAAGCGATGTGCGAGCATGTGACTCGATCGTGCTACGTGCAAGATTGGATGGCGGCGTTGGAGAAGACAAACGTGCATTGCTGCTGGTAGGAGATGCGATACTGCCTTCAGCTGTAGAAGGCTTCTCTTCGTCTTCGTTCCATTGCAAATGAAGAATAACCGATTTCGTAGCGCACTTGACAGAACGATTGATAGGGAAAGGGACAATACCAAACAAGCACCTACCGTCATTTGTGTACCCTTGGCTGCAAACCACTGAAGCATGTTGTTCGGGGCTGTCCCCACGTTATGCAGTTTAGCATTTAGAACGGGGTCGCTACCACCCAACTCAGAGAGTTTGAATTGGGAGATCATCTCTCGTCGTTCTACGATACAAATGTTAGGGACTTTACGACAAGAAGAGAAAAGAAAACACCCAACTGATCGAAAACACTCGAACGATACCATCAATGGTTACACTAACCACTCTCTCACCTTCGTCCGTAGCGCCTGAAGACCCAACAATCTGCACACCAATATTGACTGTGGTTTGTTGTCCAAACCGCACGATCTTAGTTCCTGCCCGCCAATCCCAGCAAACCAGTGCCTTGTCCGCACCGGCGCTAACAAGGTTACGCGACGAGAGCGCAACAGCACGGATACCATTTAAGTGACCTGCCAGCTGTTGCAGAGGCGTAAAGGTAACTGAGGAGAATAGATGAACACGTCTGGGATAACAGCTCAGTGTCAGCTCATCATATGAGCAGAAACACATTACCCAACGTCATGGAAACCAACGACGAACACCTCTGGGGGAAAACATGAGCAAAGGCGCCTTGGGACCACAAGTACCAGCCGTACCCTCCTCGGCCAAGAAGTCCACACAACTAACTGGTTTCTTAACTTGGAGGCATTTCTTCATCTCGCCAGTTTCGATGTCCCAGAAGCGGATAGTTTCATCGTAGGAGCCAGAAATCAATCGCTTTCCTGAAAATATGGTGAATGAATCGGGTACTCCATTTATGAGAACAGTACCCACCTCTCAAGAGCAATGTTGTGCAGAAGTTGTTGTGTCCATTCAAAAACCTGATACTCTGCGGTAATGCATTCGCGAAATTGGATTCGCGGTGATGCAACGAGCGATACAAAGGGAACCTAATAGTACACGGTCAGGGATTCTACCTTACATCCAGCTCAGGATAAGATGTACGTACCATCCTTCAGGTGTATCAGGCGCTCTGATTGGCACTGGATCACTCGCCGTTAGCCGTAGACAATGCCAACGCCACAACGCAGGATGTCTTGTTGCCGCGAACCACTTCTTGGACACCTAAACACAACGTTTATGTCAGAAAAATTGTAATAGCCCGAATCATGCCAGAACGTGTGAATAGCCACTCACCAAACCAACCTTGACGACATCCTTCACACTTAATTCCCTAAGGATCCGCAACGACAGCTCCGGTGCTAGGGTACCCACGATATCAAACGTTGACCTGAGGTATTTCTGCAAGAGGAGAATTTGCAAGGGAATATCACCCGGTAAAAGAGCTACAGGAAGCAACAGGGGTGCGAAAGTCACCAACAAGGAAAGACAAATGCGTGTAGATGTATTTAATTTGGTGTGACACCACGAAATGGTCCGTCAGTATAACAAGTTGAGAGGTCAATGCATATTTGCGTGGGATCCACTTACAATCTAGAATTAGACCAATTCTATGAAAGACGTACGTTCGTCAGCATGATGGGCAATAAGAAAGAAACAGGAGCGTTCGCGAACACTCGGACCGGAGACCAGAGATGCGCATGTGCAAGACAGAAAAAAACACGAGACACTCACAACTTCATTCTTGCTTCCCTGCTCAGTCGCCTGATAACCCTCTTCACTTCCTTCTCATCGAACCCACCCTTCCCGTCACCTCTCAGGGTACTACCCAGCCCCTCTTCTTCCTCATCGTCGGCAAGGGACTCCGCATACGCACTCCAGTACCCCTTTGCTTTCCGACCTCCACATACGCAAATCTCGCCACCACCGACTGGGGCTTGTGAAAGATTGCCTGACTGAATTTGCCCCTTGAGAATGGATAATTCGGCTTGAAGCGCATATGCCTGGGCTGCGCTGCTTGCTTGCGCACGCTCGAGAAGGCGCTTGTAGGACGTGAGGCGCGTAAGATGGATCTTGCGAAGATTGTTCAAGGTGCCTTCGAACTAAGTTGGGTATTATGAGTTTACGATATTGATGGGGAAAAGTTTGTAAGATGAAGTGTGCGCCTTCGAGCCACCTTTGGGCCGAATGGAAGAACACAGAAAAGAATTTTCCACGAGAAGATCAAAGACGCAAAATAAAGCGGACCAGAGGATTGAATACAAACTCACTTCCTCGTCCCCAGTATCCTCGCCAATATCAGTGATCATCTCAAGTGTGATATCATCCCGATCATCCCAGGGATACACATCGTTGCCCACCAAGGTTGAGGCACCATTTGCTTGACTGTGCGGAGCGGACCCATTCACGGCACTAGGAGGCCCATTCAGACCCATGGTGCGTGAGAGCAGTGACTCAGATAGAGCCGCCACAGACTCCTGTCTACCTCCGCCAACAAGAGAAGCCGCGGATCCTTTACGTTGAGCTTTCTCCACAGAGAGCAGATGAGACTTTGACGGTGTCAACTGCGTATGAGGTGACCTGTCAGGTGTCCTGGTGACTTTGGGGGACTTGGCAGGGGTGGTGTGTCCTGGTGACTTTCCCGGTGTCGTTTGAGTCGCAGACTTTACTGGAGTCCCCTGAACATTGTTCCTGGTTGACGTCGGCTGCTTGACACTGAAGGGAGTAGTATCCGTAATACCAGTACTCATAGCGCGAATGCGGGCAGGAGTGTTCTGCACCGAGACTGACGTGTGCATTCTGTGAGCAGAACTTGAGGAAGTCTGAGGAGGAGAGAACGCGGAAGGACCAGTTGAAACAGAATTTGAGTAGGATTGAGAACGAGAGGACACGTGTGAATGTGCATTCCGAGAGGGGGTTGGGGCTTCGGACATGATCCTCGTACGCGAAGGCGTGGCCTGCACGCCGCTCGGTCTTTGACTCGTTGAGACAGAGGACAAAGCGCGTGGAAAAGCGCTTGGAGGACCGATCAAGGAGGTGCGGCGACCTTTTACAGGCGAAGGAGAGGTTGGGTCAGCCCGCTTTGCCACGGGGACCGAAAGGCGTTGGCTCGATTGTGAGGCTTTACTCGACATTGATTGACTCGCCCGTTTGGATGCGGGGACGCGCGGGATGGGCGTTGCATTTGGCGAGCGAACATTTGTCGCGGAAACAGTGGAAGTGGTGAGTGTTGTCGAGGAAGGCGACGTCGACGGCTTCACGGTGGTGCACCCGCTGAGGTTGCTCGCGTTAGACATTGCGCGCGGTTTTGCGATGCTCAGGGAGGAGCGTACACTCGTGTTTATGGATGATATTGAACGTGGTATTGAGCGACGCGTCCGCGCAGAAGCTTCAGAGGGCGCAGGCATGGACGACGTCGGCCAGGGATATGGATAAGAGGGTATCTGGTTAATAATTAAACGGGATCGTCACCGTCGCGAACAGCGTCCAAGGTGAACTTGAAGTTCCCACACCTCTTGAATTCCACAAGCTCATACTATGAGTTGGTGCGCTTGGAAGTTCTACACATGAGTAATGTGGAACGATAACTAAACTGATGAGCCTTGCCCAGATATAACTTGGAGGGTAGAAGAACATGCAGACTGAGCGTTGTTTCATGCCAGTGGGTCATTTGTAGGCTAGTCATCCCGAAGTGACACCTGCAGCCTCGCATTTGACCATCATGCTCCTGAACTACGCCGGCCCAAAAACAAATTGGCATCACGCGGGATACCTTTAACGTTCCTCAACCATGCGTTCTTGCAGACACCCCCCAAAAAAACGTGAGCGCATGTCACCGCTTCCCGTAGAATTCCTGTTCAAAGCAGAATACTCGCAATCATTGATATCAACATACATATGAGCCCTGCAAAGACTGGAAGTAAAACCTCCAAGCATCAACAAACCGTCATGGACTCTTCAACGAATCAATCAATCTCAACTGTGGAGATTTAGCACCGGCCCACCTCTCGAAAGAGAATATTATGCTCACTGCCTGTATTGACTCGGGGTCGTTAAATAACCGGGACACCTGCCCCAAAAACGTCATCGCGAACAATTCAAACATGGAATCATTCACCACATTCACGCCGTTCATACCTACCGACTCGCCTGGTTTGCGCGTCAAGGTGCAAGCGGGTAACCTCGAGGTAAATGCGGCCATGTACGCAAACGCGAATGACCGCGACTGGTATTTGCAATCGCCACCTGCACAGACCAACTTGGTCGCTCGACTGACAAAGTCGAGAATTTGCGCACACTCGGCCAGTGTAACGCGGACCCCGGATGAGCCATCGCCAAACGTAAGGGTACGTTCGACTTCAAGATGGTCTGCAATCGAAGTAGAGGGTCCCTCCGAGAGGATGCAAACGCGGTCGTGGATAACAGGATGAAAGAGGGTACCGCCGAAAGGCAACTCCTCTTTGATAGGGGTAACCGAGTGGTAAGTTCCGCCAGAAGCGAGAACCCGTTCGATGAGAACAACGTCCTCTGCTTCGCAATCACGATGGTCGGAGTCCAGAAACACACGAAGTAGTGTGTGAAGATGTGTGTCGTCATTTGGTGCAACCCAGAAGTCATTTCCCCGAGCGACGGCTGTGCATATCTCGACTTTTCTGACGAACCGAGTAGGCGCAGTATGCAACCCGTTGCACCAGAGATCAACAGGCATATTGCTCACGACGACGGGGGTCGATGTCTGTGAGTGGCGGGAGAATGGAGCCTTGAAAAACTTCATGGCAAGTGTGGGGTTAGCTTATGGGGCTAATCAGGATGGGAAGAAGAAGAAAAAGGTTTCAACAGCGGAAAGAAGCCTTTATGAGTTGTTGAAAAAGCTCCTATATTCTTTTCATGTGATTTTTTCATTGAATTGGATCTTGAATTCAGTAGGGTCTAAAAATAAAAATAAAAATTGTTGTAGCCCCTCAGTGTCGAGTCGTTGGCGAAGGGAAAGTCTACAGGAAGAGCTGCAGAGCGGCCGGGTTCAACTTGTCAATCAACCATGGGATGACTTACCTCACTGTAGTTATCAAACAGAGCCCAGTAAAATGGAATTCAATTGGGCTGTCTGTCATTGATTTGAGCCTGTGAGGAAAGTCTTGAGTTGCCAACGTTCCAAGATCGGTGCCAAGTCATTAGTATAAATAGATACAAACACCCTCACGGACTCTCGGACGTTTGACTCGTGAGACGGCGAGACCGTTTTAATTTTCGCCTCTCTCTATGATCCGAGGGTTCAACCTTGCTGTTTGTCCACAAAGGAGAGATCTTACTGACTCTACGATTTGTGCGCCTGTCGAGCCCCACGCTGTCAAGTACCATATGTTGGACCTTTCATACCACTGTTCGACAAACATGCAAGTTGTCAAAGGTACCACTGTTGTGCCAGTTCATTTCCGTCGTTGCCCGCCTTGACCATAACGCTACCGATAGCTTCTTGAGCGTTTCGCATCCATCGATTCCGTCTTCGGACTCCTGTCCACCTGAAACTTGGTTAGTTTCAGAGCCTGTTGCCCGCAGATCGGTACAAGCTATTATTTTACGCGCAACCTATCGCGTGCCCTAGAATAACAGAGACATCACCTGTTTTCAAGACACAGATGGAGAGAGGGCAAAAGAACGTGTACCCTAATGCGCTGGAATACCAAGTACACAGACCTCGTTTCAAACTCGATCTTACCACATTAAAGTCTCTGACTTGCCAGGCTCGGTGATACATTGATCATCTGTGTGGTGAAACTGGCAAGTTGCTCTGAGCCCGACGGGCGACAAAAAGCCCTTCTAGTCCTTACACTTTGAAGACTTGCCCAAATCAGTCGAACAACGCCCTTTTGGAATCTACAATGTCCTGTCACGTATTAAGGCAGGTAACGAAAAGCGTGTCTCCAAATTAACCCGATTGACAGCTGCCAGGGGAGACACTAGAAGTTATTCATGGTCAATAGTTTAAGGTTAAAGTCGCACTCTAAACTTGAGAGTGACACTGGATCGATCTGTACGTACCTCGGTATCGGAAAATCTCGCCTAAAGTAGCGTGCGTGCTCGCCAAATTTCAAATTCCTGGTTCGAGTTCATTCTTGATCAACGCCGAAGAGTATAGTGGTTACACTCCCGAACATCAAAGGACAACGTATGTTGTCCTTCTAGGTAAGAAAGTAGCAGTTTGGAGCCAAGTTGACATCGTAGACAGAAAATCAGTGGCAGTCAGGGATCACTGACATAAGACGCGCCACATTCAACACGGTCCTTGTCGGTCGCGACTATCCTCCGTTCATGGCTGGTCGCAAGGTGACCAAACGATGATCCACTCGACGTCCTGACCAATTGAATGTAAATCGGAGGGCTTGGGCTCCGATGACATAAATCGAGAAAAGAGAACCTGGCAAGCAGTAAGTTTTAGTCGTCGGTTTGTGCGAGCCTATCAGGACGTCGAGATTTGG
>JBBPUD010000147.1:0-49531 GCA_038094475.1 Phylloporus aff. rhodophaeus | reverse complement strand
CTCAGTTGTTGGAACCCCTCCCTGACAAAGAATCCTACAGAATGCCACGCGAGTGTGACGGTATGGTCCAAGGAGGCGAGTCTTTCTAGTTCGACCTTGACCATTTCGCGAGCGCGATCAATGGCACCCGGCATCCCATAGATCTTCAGCGTTTGCCGCTTCCAATCTGCGCGCAGGTACGCGCCAGTCTCTGAATGGACGCGGGGGATAAACGAATTGCCAGAAAATCCAAACGCTCGGTGCCAGCCCTCTATTTTGGTCCCTCTAGCCAGATTCTCGACTCGTACTTTCAAAGCACCTGTCGCTTCCTTGACTGATCCGGAAAGTCGAATTAAGACGACGTTGTCGGACTCGCGTACAGTGAGCGTGCAGGCTTTCCTGTCCCTTATCGAACTCACGAGCGAGTCCCACTGCGCTCTTTGGGCCCTGTATTGCCCCACTGGAATAACAAGGGAGAAGTACATGGGATCGGGAAGTCGGAGCCAGATAGGTTGGTTACCATATCGCTTATCCGAGAGACGTGTGTACGCAGCGTGGGCCTCATCCCAAGAGGAAAAATGAGCACGGGCAGAGACGATGCCCTCCATGGTACAGATGCTGGGTGGGTTGTCGAATATCCTTGGACCTCCTGGAACGGCTCGCTCGATATCTTCCCGAACTAGCCTCGTAACGTACTCCACGGTGTACAGGGAACCAAGAAAACCACCAGTGGGTAGGCGCTTGACAGATATCGCGCCAGTAAATTTGATGACCTCTATGTCAGTAATGGAAAACGGAAGATTGTTGATTCTGATTGCGTTGAGTCGTAGATTGGGAATGTACCGACCACGAGGCTGAGTATTCATTTCAACTTTGATGCGACGACCGCCATGAACGGTTCGATCAAGTTCTTTAACCTTGGCATTGGCTGCTGCAATGTCAACGTACTCCGCAACATAGGATACGGAAGGGGCCCGCCAAGATATCGTCAGGATATCAGAAGTTTGCCCAGTTCCAGCATTCATGCTATCCAAAGAGTTGGTAGCGGTCATTTCAACTATTAGGATCTCGTCCTGAAACTCGGCGCCGTCAAGTTCGGTAGCAAGTGCCCGTCCTGTGGCAATATCTGTAACAATGAGTGCGTCCACAAGCCCCGACTTTTTCTTGATGACGAAGTGAGATTGATGAACGCCTACACCATGATCCCCGAGTAAAGCACGGATGTCGTCCTCCCTGACGTCAAAAGGGAAGTTTCGAACGCGCAAGGTGCATGTCTCGAAGCCTGTTATCAGACTGGATATATCAAGTCCAGCGCTATATGTCGCAATGGAACCGTATACGAGTTGGCTGATCGTTCTGGATGCTTCCTCTCTGACGATAGCATTGTTACGCTCACGCTGAGCAACCATGGCAGCGTCAGCCCTTTGTTCCTGAACGCGGTCGGCTGGCTTTTGCTCAACGCGTGATGAAACTACAGCTGCGGAGGGATCGTCCCCTGCCACCACGGACCACGACGTAAAAACGTCCTGCTTGTGCGATTTGGAAGGTCCAGTCCCCGGTTTCTGTACCTGCAACTCAAGGTCACGCGAATTCCTCGCACGAAACGATGAACATACATGGATATCGTGATTGAACCGACACTTGTTCCCTTTGATACAAGTCCCAGCCTTCCAAGCACGGCAAGGGATCTCCCCGTGCTTGGGTCTGGGACGAGCACCAGAGGTTTCGTAAGGACTCGCTGACGAGTCCGACTCGTTGCATTGGTGCTAGAAATGGGGGAAACAGTCAGCGCGGTCAGTACGCCCAAACTCTCCCTGTCCAGACCACGTACTGGTGGACCTGAATGGGTATCGTCTCCAATGGGTGGTGATGATGGCTGTGAACACCGACGCTCAGCGCTCAGAGGACAAAACGGGTTCTCGGACTTGCCACTCACAGAGTCGTGGCTGAACCAACACTTGTCTCCAAAGCGACAGTGTCCTTTGCTGTACAGACGACACGGTGTTGACTTGTGGCTACGAGGACTGGACGAACTCATAGTAGGATCGAAAAGGACGTTGTGCTCGTGGTTGGTTAACAGCCTACTTGCTGTGTATACAGCATCTGAACTAATATAGCGAATTATTAAGTAAAAGAGAGAGATCTGTATAATGATATGCGAAACATGTTACATCTACTCTGACATGGCATCATCACTCTCATCCTCATCCTCATCGCTGTCGCTCTCCTCCCCTTCAGCAACCTCGACCGCGTCCAAGCTCAGGTCGTGATCCGCGCCGACGTACGAGTCACAGATCACATACAATTTGAGCGCGTGCGTACCCTTGGGCAATGTGAATTCCAGTTTGACCGCGAGGCTCTTGCTGATGGTAACGCGCTTGATGACGTGCAGCTGCCGCGTACTTGGCTCGCCAACGACGAGCCACCAGTTGGCTAGCTTCTTCACGGGGTAGAAGGGCGCAACGACGATTTGGTCATCGGGATCTTCCTCATCAGCATCGCGGGATAGCATGACTTTCATGGCGATGGGCGTGTTGGCAGTGTACTCCCCCTTGGCAAGTTCATACGAGACATCGAGCGTCGGGTACGAGTTGACGAACTTGGCCACATCTCGCCTGCCACAAAGGATTCAGTACAGGATAAAGGTCTAGGCGACTTGACATACATTTGCCTCACATCCATTTGCAGCAATTCATTGCGTTTGTCATCTTCCATCTCCATAATGTCATATACGGATTCGATTCCTGCATCCTTGCAGCGCTTGATGACCTACATGTGTGATGAGCACCACATCTACAACAAAAGTCACGAAGAAAACTCACCTCAGGCTCAAAGTGTGGTACTTGTTTCAACGGCGAGTCTGTCTCCCACATAGCTTGTACACACATCTGGGACAAGTCCATTGCTCCAAGTGCATTCAACCAAGCATTCGACGACATGACATCCACGCATGCCGAAAGCAAGTTCAATACCTTCTCTAACACCAATACTTGGTCCGCGGCAAGGTCAGGGGGCAGCTGAATACGCGAGAAATGAGCTTGCAAGAGGAGGAATGTCTTGAAATGCGGGGTTTCGAAATCTGCACGTTCTAGCTTAACAGGGAGACGGTCATAGATACGACGGAGAACGATATCTTCGTGGCGGCGAATCGGGATAGCTTCAAACTCTGCGGATGATGAAACGACTTCGAGCAATCCTTTAAGTTTTGTACGCTCTTTGAGCGATAGTGTATAGACCTCAACAGTGACGTCTATGGGCATCATGAGCAACATGATTTACTTCACAGATTACGACTCACAAGAAATGTTGTAGTAAGCAGCGATCATGCCGAGGTTGAGTGCAGAGACGTCCATTTCGTCCTCTGAGAACCATTAACCGACTGAGTAGATAATCACAACCCGAATAGACCCACCAATCGCAATACATTTCGAGTTCACAAGATCTTGCAATGTATTCTCAACCAGTTCGGATAGGTGGTCGGACAATGCCTGATGACTGACATTGTGCAGGTTATAGTAATTTGGATTTTGAGTCATGCGGCGATAAAAGTACGACCATGTGAGAATATCCTGCAATACAACCCCGTTGTCAGTTTCCTGGCGAAAAAAACTGCAATGTGGCGCTTACCATAGCGTCCTGCTTATTCTCGATCGTCTTGACTGCAATCTCAGCCAGGAAGTAGTCATGCAATAAGTGCGTCGGTAGGTGTGACTCGATAGGCAACCCCTCCGAGAGGAACTTCTTGTAAAAGTCCTTGCGCGTTTGTTGACACATCAACACACATCGGCTGCGATCATCTTCGCGAGGACGACAGGCTCTGCCCATCATCTGTAACACGTCCATGACAGGATAATCCACGTATCGGTGTTCCTTGCCCTCGAAGAACTGCACGCCCATAATAATGACCATGTAACTTGCGACTGGGAGACTCCATGCTGTGTCCTGCCCGACAGTTTGTGACCCATTCTTGTCAGAGCGGCCAAGTAAATAAACGTACCTTGGAAGCCACCAGAACCTGGATCGCACCAGACTCGAGCAACCTTTCTACGATCACCTTGTCTTGTTTAACCAGCGCTTCATGGTAATACCCGATTCCATGCTTCAGACACTCCACAAGACCCTTGTCGCTAACGTGGTCGAGGTGTGGCTGCAAATCCGCCTCATCTACGTTCAAGAATCGGTCGGGGTCATCGTCTGCAGCGCAGTGAAGGAGCAAATCGTCTACAGTCAACCGACATTGGCGTCGTGATGAAACAAACACGATAACTGGCTGTGTCGGTGCATACTCCATGATGGCTAGGTATGCTGGCTTGGACATGGCGATCATCAACGATGGGAAGTGAGGAATAGTGAAGCTCTGCAAGTGGATGTCCATGTCAAGAGGTCGCGAACTAAATGAACTGTCAGCAATGAACGCTGGGCCCAACCCAACTAGCCTACCTTGGTGAGAAGTTGAAGACGGCATGCGACGGGGCACCTATCCATTCTCCAAGATCCCGCGCATTGGAAAGTGATACTCCACAAGCGACGATGCGTGTCTTGATCTCAGTCTGTGCAGAGACATATCGCGTTCTTGAAATAATCACTTCATACGTTGGACCAATTTCCCCGCCGACCAGTTGAATCTCGTCAGCAATGAGCAAGGCAATCGTCTGCACGTTTTTCCTCTGTCGCCATCGCCGTGATAGGACGTCCCACTAGCGAGAAAATAAAATGTTAGGGAAGAAAATCATGCCTGACCCCGTCGGAACTCACCTGACTCGGTGTACACACAATAACGTCACCCTTCTCCAGCAAACGCAAGTCCGAACTCGTCTCGCCTGTCAGACTCACAATGTCCTTCCCGCCTTGTACGCCACTGAACTTGCGACGCCACTCTATAACACGCTGGTCAACCATCTCCTGATATGGCTCTATGCAAACCGCTCTCGAACTATCCTTCTTGTTCCAGAGCTTCAGCAACGCAAACTCGGCACAGATGGTCTTTCCGCTTCCTGTGGGAGCGCCGACGAACACGTTCTCATCAGACGTATAGAGCGCCTGGAATACTTGCGTCTGAATTTTGTTGAATGTCTTGATCGTACTCGAATAGATTGACTCGAATTCGTTGTTGTGCAACGCAGAGAGCGGTAGAGGCTGGAGGTCAAGTAAAGGTGTCGGCGGTGGGAATTTTTCGGGGAGAATGAGGTGCTTGAACGAGATGGGGAGCCTTGTCTCTGCGTGTAGCCAACGGTCCGATACTACCGAAATATAGTAGTTGGGAGGAACGGGTTCGAACATTGGAACAGTAATCGTGACATTGTGTTCATCCTCAGCATACCGTTGACGAAGGACGAAGGTATCGTGGAAGAGAATGATTTCGCCATCAACATCCTCTACAAGGATAAAGAATGTCTCAGCTCCGCCGTGAACTTTCTCGTCCCAACGGAAATCAGGAACAATGGATAGATCAATGCGTAAGAGGGAGCGGGTGATAGGTTGAACTTGCGCCTGGAGTCTGAACGTCCTTGATCAAAGTCGTTCTCAGTGGAAAAGAAAATTTACTTACTGGAGTTTAGGGAAACTGTGGACGAGCCGGTGGACAAGACGACCGGCATTGGGTATACCGATGAGCTCTCCAAGTTCAGGCGGGTTCAGGTCAAAGTAACGGTACCACGGCTAGAAAGGCGCTATCAGCACCTCACGACGATACCAAGCACAGATGAAAGGAGACGTACAAATTGTTTCCCCTCGGCCTTCCTTAGTACTTCCTGGGGAACGCCTTTGAACTGGCGAAGGGGCGTCATTGAACCCCACATTCGCCGTTCTACCATCTTGCACAACCCGAGACATGCCCGTGCTGGTACAGCCCATCCACGCCTGAGACAGATCTCAAACATGGCACGTAAAATCCGTCCCGCTGATTGTTGTACGAACACCATATCGGCCACCAATGCAAATCCTGTATGCCACCAGTCATGAACGGCGGGAGAAAATAAAGAAACACTGATCAAGACCCACCTTCAAGCTTAAGCTGTGATATATACGCTTGCAAAAGCACGTTGATTTTGGCAGCAGGCTCATCGACGCCTTCCTTGACCGGAATAGGGACTCGTTCCAAGAGCTTTGCGAGCTCCAGCTTCTCTTCTTGTCTTACCTTGAAATATTATTAGCGGTCTGACCAAGAAACAGGATTACTACGTTACTTACAGGTAATAACTTGAATTCATTCGAGAGCGCAAATACGCGGAACAGTTCTAATGATGACATCGTTGGGCGTAAATGTTGATTATATGTCGCCATGGAATTGTGGGTGACGTAGTAATGTGAAGCAATGCGACCAAGCTCCGTACTCTGGAATTTACCGGAAGAACGCTCGTATTTGATGAGGTGGCATTTTTCGAGGAGAGCAGCGGCAGAGTGAACGATATCGGCACGTTTCTGGACCAAGGCATCGTCATCCTCTTGGTAGTCGGCTCCGACGCCGTACAGCCCAGGAGACTTGAGCATGCGTACATATCTAATGCCATGGCTTAGGGACAAGAATCGACGCGAATGAGCCAAATACTTACAGATAGGTGTATCCCAGCCATTGTACTGCCTCGTCCCGATTCCTGACCGTCCCGAGAACGATCTCTGCATTCAAGTTATCTGCCAATTTGGACACGAACTGTGATTCAATAGGTAATTGTTGGTTCAGGAGCGACAAGTAATATTGGAGTTCTGAGTGATTGGTGATGATGATACCTTCACCATATGTATCGTACTGCGGTCGTCCAGCACGTCCAAGCATCTGGAGAACGTCTTGAGACGACAACTCGACCCATCGACCCTTTTCGGGATTGTAAATTTGAGTCCCCTTAATGATGACGGTGTGTGCCGGTAAGTTGACGCCCCACGCTAGTGTTGCTGTGCACACCAGCACCTGGACGGAACCGTCTGCGAAAAGATCTTCCACAAGAGTCCTGTCCTCTCTCGACATACCCGCGTGATGAATTGCAAACCCGAAAGGAAGTAAATCCCTTAGATTGCTGTCCTTGACATTCCCCGCCTCTTCTGTCAAAATTTCCCGCGTCGCAGAGTCGGGTCGGACGAACTGGGTAATCGTCTCCTTTTCGATAGCCATGTCACGTATGAACCGAGCGGTCTTGGCAGTTTCCTTGCGAGAGTGAACAAAGACAAGAGTTTGGTTCTTCCCCGCTTGGTCAAGGAGCTTCTCGTAACAGACTTCATTCATAACCTGGAAACGCTTGATGGCCTTCTTCTCAGTGACACCGATGAATTGTTGTTGGAGACCACACGGGCGGTAGGAGGCGTCAAAATAGAAGAGACCTCTTGACTCGTCCACGCGGAGGAAGGTGGCCACATCTTGGTAATTCGGCAACGTGGCGGACAACCCAACAAGCCGAACATAGTCACTCGTCTGCTCCATCCTCCGAATAGCACGTGCGACAACGCTCTCCAGCACAGGACCACGCTCATCGTGTAATAGGTGAATCTCGTCAATGATTATGAGGCGAACCAGATTCGTGTAGCTTGTATCGGTGCTCTTGCGAGTGATAACGTCCCATTTCTCTGGAGTCGTCACGATGATTTGAGTCTCGGAAATTTGCTGCTTCGTCATTTGAGAATCGCCAGTTAACTCGCCCACCTTGACGCCAAACGCAGACGTCAGACGCGAAGTAAAATTGCCAACCATCTCCTGTACGAGAGCCTTCATGGGCGCGATATAGACAATCTTGAACTGATCAAGTGTAAACTCGCCAGTGTCTTCGTCTCTGTACTTTGCCAGCTCGTTAAGAATAGTCAACATTGCAACGTTGGTCTAGAAATACAAAGTGAGAAATGTCTTTGGGTACGACCATTGAACTAACCTTTCCGGCGCCGGTCGGTGCGCAAAGGAGGATTGGCTCGTCTGTGCCGAAGGCGACAGGGAACAACTTGCTCTGCACCCGGTTGAGCCTGGGAACCGTGAACGCAGCTCGTGCCCACTCAGGCAACTTGGTTATAGGAACAAGCTCGTCGTCACTTCCAGTGTGCTTCTTCGGCGCAGGGACGTGGATCTCCTCGAAGCCCTTGCGAGAACGCTTGAAAGATCCGTCAGGCAGCTTGCACTTTTTGTTCGACATCAAGTGCCCTCCCTGACTGAATGCCATGCTCTCTAGGTCAACGATCTTCTTCGGCTGGACAGTAGAACCAGGAGCGAGAGTTGCGGTTTTGGGCACTGCTGCAGAGACATCTTTAATATCGACGTCCATAGCATCGTCGCGAGTCTTCTTCGCCTGTCGGTCTCCTGCGAGCTCCTTCAGAATCCATCCAACACCCTTTTCGCGCATCGCTACCTCCACGTTTACTCGTTCATCTGCGTCACTCCGCATCAACTTTGTACACCAGACAATGACATCCCTGTTCTTCAAAAACTTTGTGATGACGTGGAAGCTCTGATACTCGAAGAGCTCCATCAGTTGATTCTCGCAGTCTCGCAAGCCTGATTCCGAACCGAGAATGGATAGCACTGCAGCGGCTTTGTCGGCAGCGGTGACGGGATCTGGGTAGACCTCCGATATCTGTCGCTGCACCCAGAAGCCATCAATGGTGTGCGGAGAAACGATATCCTTGTCTGCTTTGGCTTTCCCCGCTTGCGACGCAGAGGAAGATCCACCGATGACGAGCTCATCGGTTCCGGCCTCGTCACCCCCGCCTTCTGCCTTTGCTTCCTCCTCGCCCTCTTCCTCTTCTTCTTCTTCATCGGTCTCGTCCCGGATCTCGTAACCCTCCTCGTCTTCTTCTTCCTGTTCCTCTTCGTCAAAGACCACAGCCACACCAATTTCTTCATCAATCTCGGCGTCCTTCCGCTCCATGTCCGGGTCTACCATTTGCTCATCCTCGGCGCCGTAATCGGTTATTTTCTTTGATAGAGCAACAAGCTGAGAAAACGTGTCGTTGGAAATACCACCCAAGATCTCCTCAATCTCCTTCTTCTTGTCAAAGTCCTTGACATTTTCGTTTTTGAGGGTTTCCAAGATGGTGTCCGTCGCGCTACGGATAATGTCCTGAGCTTGGTCACCAAGCGTCTGGTGAACGGCAGACAGCATAAGCTCGTAGACCTCGCGCGTCTCAGCCGTACGCGGTCGATATGTCAATCCCTCGACGTCCTGCGTGGCCTCGATGATATCGGTAAACCCAAATCCAGCCTCGGTACGACGCTTTGATGTCGCTTTCTCGAGTGTTTCGTGCTTCCCCGCGTCTCCGGCTTTTTTCTTCTTCTTTTCAATGTCTTTTGGGGCGGCGCGTTGGACACGCGAACCCATCTCCTTGGGGTCGATTTTGCCTGCAAGGGATGTTGGGGCACCATCAGGTTCCTTGTCTCGTCGTGGAAGAGCCGAGCGGTCAGCTGTCAGAACAAGGGAAGAGATTGCGCCATAGTTATACCCAGAAAGGTCTGGTTTTCCAGCAGGCCGACCCGACATTTTGGTGAGGATACGTTACAAAGAAGAAAAAAAGCAAAGTAAAGAGAAGGGTGTAGAATGAGGAACCAAAGGTAAAAGTTGGACGGTTCGACGCCGTCGCCGTTGTGAAAGGCAAGGACTGGCTCAGCTTCCAAACCGGGATGAAAATGGCCTAGTCAGCACCTTCCGTTTCAAACATTCGCAAACAACTGCTATCGACGATCAGTATTACAGTAATATTATTATGCGACGTATGAAGTCAAGGCTTTGACTAAACGATGAGAAGGAAGATTTGATATGCCATAGCTATACAATCGACCCGCGGTGACCGTCTATCCTACAATACGTCAAACTATGGTATGGCAGTCACGGTGAACATCGGCCAGCTATTCGCATGGACCGCACCGCCAGACTAGGTGCTTCAATTGATACACGCTGATACAGGAACTATCGACAATGAACGCATAGGGGCCCGAACCCACCGGGGGCGGATCCTGCTCACTGAAGCACACATAGACGCCATCTTTGTTGCACGTCCCAACGACGGACAACATATGGCTAGAAGTCGTGAACGTGGCTCTTGCATGACCACCGCGAGACACGAGGTATAGTTTAGTGCCCTCAGCAAGGGCGCTTGGCGTGAGTTTGGTCTCTCGCAAGGCGAGCGCTTCCGCAGCAGACAACTGTTCGCTGATCTCAGCAGCAAGCGTAGTGCCGGGTTGGATTCCAAATCCCTCGATGACTTCAAGAGACATCATGAAAAGCTGCGCAAGTAGGAGAACATCCTTGCTTACTTTGAACAGCGGCAGACATGAATGGGGATGCGATTTGGCTTACACGAGTAGCGGTGCAGCCTCCTGAGCAAGATGGGGATAAAAATGACCACTTCCTGGTGGGCTTTTATAGACCTGAGAATGAGTCACGAGAAGTCATACAGCATGGCAGCGTCCTGTTGGGCTAACTTCTTTTAGTTCGGACTCCAGTGTACGTAGCGATTCCTGTTATAATGTCGTCAGGTTATGTACCAATCGGGTCGGGCGTCTGCTTGTCGATAGCCTTTGTCCTCGTCATGGGCTACTAGTATTTTCAAGCGTCATCTTGTAGTTGGTATCATACCTGCATCGAGTGACACACTCGGGCTAACAAGACAAAGTTAGTAGATGTTCACGTCATGTCCATGGAGGGTTGTCACCAAATCTGTGAAACCCCCAGATCAGTGACCACTTGCTTTAGAGTAGTTGAACCGACTTGCTTGCGCCTTGATCTCGAGAAAGCACACTGTTATGTATTCCACCATAATAAAAATACTTGCACAATGACTATACGTGTATGCCCTAATAACGGCATCGAACAAAAGGAAAGAAAACACCGACTAGTGAACAAAAAGATATGCACAACGAGTACGATAACGAACCCCGAAAACTGCACACAATAATCCCTAGGGCCTGTCTTCAGTCCATTCCGCTCGGGTCAGCGTCAACAAGACCATACTGTCTCATCAGAGTGCATTCCCCACCGTTCTCCAGATCGATGTTATACGCGTAGAAATAACCCTCGGAGGAGATGACCATCACTTGGGGAAGCGTACTGCACATGACATCAAAACGAACGTACCACGTTCAAATATGCTAACAGACAGATAAGAGAGTACGCACCCACTCAACCCAACCACACACCGTGCTCCACTCGTCGGTAGCCTCAAAAACGCAAAATCACGTGTTGGCTCCCAAATTTCGGTGAGCGTGTTGGGAAGGTATCCTCCAACTGACGACGAGAGCGATTTGGTCAAATGCAATGATCGCCGTCGAATCACAGAAGAGACGCTGTTACTCTTCTTCCGCTCGTCCACAAATGAATCATAATCGCCGGTCCGCCCATCTTCGGGGTCTCTGCTATCCACAGATTCCATTGGACTTGAGGGTCTATCCTTCTTCGAGCCTGTACTACCGTTCCCCGACCCTTGTCGAGGGCCGAGCTTGAATATGTGGACGGTATCGTGCGCAGAACTGACGGCCAATAGGCTCCCTACAGCATTAAACGACATACTGTAGATCCTGGTCTCTCGCGTGCCCCTCCGGAACTGCCAGAGTCGTTCCGCGCTGGGGATGCTCCACACACGGATGACAGTGCCCTTGTCAGACGCTGTAGCAAGGAGAGTACCCGAAGGAGAGATGACTAAAGCAGAGAGTGGTGACTTGTGTGCGCGAATGATATTCGTGAGCGTTAGGGTCGCCGTTGAAAACAGAAGGACATCGCCAGCTGCCGGTTGCTGCGGTGTGCTAGGAGATGTTGAGGTAGCAGCCGACGTCGAGGGTGAGGGGATAGGTGAAGGGTATGCGAGGTAAGAGCTCTCCGAATTTGGAGAAAGCGCACATATTGCTATGTAACGAGCAGAATGAGAGATGTAATCGCCACAGAAATTCATACTTACCGTCGGGGTTGGGTGCAGTTTCGATGACGTGCAGAAGACGCATGTTGGATATGTCGTAAATGTAAATTTCGGTTTCGAGAACGATGACAAGCGTTTTACGGTTCAACTTGACGGCGAGAATGGAGGAAGGGAAGAGAAGTTCGCAAATCATTGACTGACGCTGTTCCTCTGGGATCAACAGAAGGGAAGGAGGGATAAATTCAGGTATACCTTTGTATTCACGATCTGCAATTTTCTTGGGCTAGATTGAGGCTGATCTGCAGCGCCGACGAGAGCAATGAGTGAGGTGCAGAAGAGCATTTCTACGATTCCTCGTGCACCATCATCTGGACACAGACCATTTGATTGTAAATGTCTGTTGCGCGTTGAGACACTGCGGACGCACTCATGGTATAGACTCTTCCGAACGGATCGCAATTGGTGATGCTATAACCTTTACGCGTGCCAACTGATATGCATCTGCAATAACATATAAACAAGTAAAGTAGCCAGACAAGATTGAAACATACGAATAATCCTGGTTGAAGTTTGCGAAGAGCATGTTCGGATTCGTTCTTTCGGCCATGGTCGCTGTCGGCAGTTGACAGACGTTCGTGCCAGGCAATCCCTCGTTTGGAAGGAAGACAAACAATGACAAGCATGTATTCCTGGCAGTGCTAACTGCTTGGTGAGATCGAGATAGTTCCTGCAAATGAGAAAAAACCAACAGGGAATCAGAATCATGAGGTTTGTTCCTCCTTCTCTTCCCGTTTGGAGACCAGCATTTTGCGGTGCGGTGAGCGACCATCACACAGACCCATCGGCTCGGTGCGGGTGCGACTGACCAAATACGTCGAGCGGAGAACCCACCTGTCGCGCGACCATTTTTCTCAAGTTCCATCCACAGGTAACACTTGGACATGTTTTCTGCCGTCCGCCACGTCGCTCGTACCCGCGTTTCACTCCCACTGCGGGCTACAAGACCCTGTGTTCCTCTCTCTCGTCTCGCTGCGACGCGCACAATCGTCAGTGCGTATCGCCCAACCTTTTTTCAGAGTCATTTTGGCCTTCAGTAATGCGTCCTTTCTGGCCAGCTACGAAATTCACAAAAGACCACGAGTCTGTTGCTTTTGACGATGATACCGGTCTGGGCACTGTTGGCATTACAGAGTATGCTCAACAGAGTCTCGGGGACGTTGTTTTCGTCGACCTTCCCACCGTAGGGTCCAAATTTTCCCAAGGGGGTGAGCATATATCAACACTCATTTGGAGTTACTCATGAAACTAATGCGGCCCTGTTACTCTAGATCAAATCGGTGCTGTAGAAAGCGTCAAGGCTGCTTCAGATATCGTTTACGTGAATTCTCCTCTTCCAAGGTCTGAATACTGAGGGTTACACAGTACGCTCCTGTCTCTGGTGAGGTTGTGGAGATCAATCAACGACTCAACGGCGAACCTGGCCTGGTCAACCGTTCTCCTGATAACGAAGGTAGCTCACCAACTTGCGGATAATATCTACTCTGAGCTATGACAATTAGGTTGGCTCTGCAAAATAAAATTATCCGACACAAAGGAGGTGGGGAATTGTATTTCTTGCCGATATCTTCTATCTCACGAACCTGTAGTTCGATGAACTCCTCACACCAGAGGCGTATGCCGAGACTCACGAATAGTGATGAAGGCCATCACCACAGACGCGGCTTCAACTGCCTTCACTCCCACTTAACTGTATACTTAACAGGGCAAATTCTACTAGGGTTGTTCGTAGTGATCTAGATTTCAGATGTGCGTGTTTAGATCAGATAGATGATCATGCACAGCTATCACACTTTTTTTCCTTACTCTCACTATAGAATAGGATAATAACAGTCGTGTCATTTCCAAGGGAAATATGAGATCCCTTACAGAATCCAATTCAAGCCGTTTAGGATTGATCACGTATATGCCCACATCCCTCAGGACAGCTGTCAAGTTCACTGTTTCGATGAAGGAGAGGTCAATTGTACATTGCCTCATTTACTGGCTGAATTCTGGAAGGTTTGTCAGAGCGTTCTTCGTACCGTTGCCTACCACAATAGCCTTGGATGAGGGGACTGCTTACATATAACCGGGTCTGAATATTCTGTGTCTACTCCCCCTCGACCATCTGCCAACCAGGCCACTCTGAACCGTCCTCGAGCTCTCCCATCCCTGGAACGTAGTCGGATAAGAGCCGAACCACTGGCACGCCAGAGCCAGGTTCATTCTCGACAAACACCTCGGACCGCCGAAATAGCATGCACCTGCTCGCAACATCTCCTCGGATACTCAGCGACTCCAAACACCGCATCTTGGCCACTGCTACATCCAACGCATATGCATCCTTTCGGTCCGAAGATAGATTCACAACATCATGCACGCGCAACTCTACCACGGTGTCAGATATTGCGCTCAGAAATGTAAGGAGGCTTCTGTTGGTGAGATAATGTAGCTCCTCGAGCGTCACTTGGGAGAGCGTCAACGTGGACGATGCTGTGAGATAGAGAAGGTCCTTGTCAGATATGCGAGCATTGCGGATGCAGAGTCGCGTGAGTGCACACGCAGGCGGTCTCAAGGGTTGTATGATACCAACGTTTCCTGATTTGATGTGCTCGACAGTGAGATCTCTCAATGCTGGCCAACCTGCCATACAGCATCCGAGCTGGAATATGCTGATGCTATAAGTCCAGAACTTCTTCCACCATACAACTTGCGTTGAACACGTGATCCGGGTGATGGACAATGTGTGCAGATTTTTGAGTTCGGGAAGGGTTGAAAAGAGTGTGTTTGCGTAGGATGAATACCCCAACGAGAGCTCCAGACGCTGAAGATTCTTTGTAGCGCAAAGAAGGGTACTGATCGCCGAGGTAAACCTGGGCAACATTGTCGGGGAACAAAAGTATGGGTGTTCCGAGTCGCGGCAATTGTGTTGATTGAGGTCAAGATGATGCACACCAAGTCCGAGCATTGGAACGGCACGTAATGCTTTTGCAAACGCGCAATGGTCCAGATACCTCGGAGGGTGGCACGAATAACAATTGCATCCTTTCTGTTCGGGGGAGTCTAGGAGAGCAAAGAGGATGTCTAGGGAGCAAGACCATTGGCGGCATACCTGTGCAAACGATATAAGATCATATTTCCACTCGTATGAATCAAAGATCCCGAATATCTCGAGAAGAATTTCCGTCGGAAGGGAGAAACTGAATGGTCTCAGATGAGTGGCATCTGTAGGAACGACCCGTACAGTGTGAGTCGTTCTAAACACCCATGACTTGTGTAAGTTTGGTGTTGCGAGACTCCCAGAGTGTTCAAAATCCAGAGACAGGGATACGGTGTGTGGTGATATCGGACACTCATCTTCCAAGAGAACGCAGACCGAGCCGTTATCCCAAGTGTGTGGCTCATCATCCGAGCATCGAGGTACAAGGTAAGCAATCCACCTGTTAGTGCGACGAGTGACTTCGAATGGGACCGTGAGACATGGAAGACTTGTAGGATCGTTTGTAGGTGTGTAGGGGACATGGTCCTCGAGGTTAAGAGTGACAGGCCCCGATTGTTGAATCCCCTGCGGAAATGATGGTGCACATGTAAGTAAGTGTCATATGAATGGACCCCAAGCCGAGAGTGGAACGCACACAATGAGCTTTTATCCACGTCTTCCTTGAAGCCTTGCAATATAACACGAACCTCACAGAGGAGTAGCGAAGCTGTGTTCCTCGGTCGAACACCACTCTGAGCCTGGTCCGAGCCAGGGAGCCATCATCATAAGATCTCCCTTCAGTGAGAGTGTAGTACTGGCACAGAAAGATCGGACTGGCGGGTCTTGGTCTGTTCTTGACCAGCCTTGTCATTCTCCTTGAATGTGGCGGAGACCTGAAAAGTGTCGAACCCCTCTCCATTGAATTAGTCAGACTCGGGGGAATGATGCGCACCTTCATCGCTCGCAGGTCCATCCACACGTCCACCAGCGACACGCGCCGTCGCCTCCGCGCCCTCCTCCGCGAGACCGCCCAGCCCGTCGCCGTCGTCACCGCCCTCCTCCCCGCGTCCACATTCCACGGCGCGACCCTCTCCTCATTCACCTCCGTCGCGCTCGACCCGCTCCCCCTCGTCGCATTCTCCCTCCGCGTCCCTTCGCGCATGGCATCCGCCCTCAACGCTCACACTTCGTCTTCGTCGCCAGACGCGGCGCACCTCGTCATCAACGTCCTCTCCGCCGCACAATCCCACCTCGCAGACCGCTTCGCCAGACCAGACCTCTACCCCCGTCCATTCGCAGACCCGGGTGTCCCACACACGACCTCGCAAGACGGCTTGCCCATTCTTTCTGGCACGCTCGGCGCGCTGTCTTGCCGTCTTGTCGGCCTTCCGTTGCCACTTGCACAATTGCGTGACGGCGTGCAGACGGAGGGTGATGTCGAGGTTCAGCAGGTGTCGGGAGAACTGGGATTGGCGTCAGAGTTGTTCGTCGCGAGGGTGCTTCGCGTCGAACGCGTACCACTAGGCGATGACGAACAAAACGCCTCTGGGCTGCATGAATTGCCTCTGGTCTATCACCGACGTCGCTATACCACCGTCAAGGAACACACCAAGTAGTCGTTGCTGGAGTTGATAAATACCAAAAAGTAATATCAAGTATACATTTGTCGAAAACATTTTACAACTTCATCACCGAGAACAAGGAACCAAGATCCACCCACCGTCGCCCACACTGGTCGATATACTTGTAGACTATGTTGCTCATCGCACGCAAGAATGCATCGTTGGTTACTGTCAGACCAATGACTTCGTCTAAGTCATCAATTTAGTAACACCTTGATAAACGAGACGAGAACGCGTACCGGAATGTGCACTTCCAAGCGCTGCCTTCTTGGCCTTGTCCGGGTCAAACAGCATGGCAAAGTACCGCAACTGGTTGTACAGCTCGACGTCCGAATACTCGAACAGAACCGTTCCTTGACATTCCGGTTTCATGCAGCGACGACCATACACGCCCATTGAACGCGTCCGGTGTCCACATGTCGCATCATCACAGACTGTCCATCCTTGGTAATACCGCTCGACAAAGGTCCGTATCTGAACTTCGAGCTGAATCTGGAGACTTGCCTGCCCAAGCTTGACGTTGCATGCTGGACATGTAGGACCAGATGGTTGCAATATCGAAGACTAGGTATGCGAGCCTGGTAAGGTGCATGGGGGCATGTAACAGGCCGCTTACCTCGCGTTCCCATATGGGAGAGAATGTCATCTGCCCTTGGCATCCCCGACACCGAACGAGGAATGGCTCAGAATTTCGGAACCGTTCTGTATCCGAGACTTGTGAATCGAGGGTAGCGAATGCAACGGTCGTATCGGAGCCTCCAAACGTTCTGTAACGGTTGGGGTCAAGACCTGCGACAGCTGTCAGCTACATAACCTGCGAAGCTGCACTTGGCTCACCTAGACATTCTGCCAACCGGACCCTATCAGTGCCTTCGATCGGATCACATAGACGTTCGACTGGTGGCAACACCTGATGTGCCAAATAGTGCTCGTAATCAATACTGAACTCGTTGGACGTCGCTTTCTTCAATTCGTCAGGGTGTTTTGCGCGATCCGCTTGGGTACTTTTTGCATTTTCGTCTCCGGGACATACGCAGAAAATGTAGGGAATGACGTCTCCCGCACGCGCGCTTCCACCCTTGGCTTTTACTCGCAAAGCGACCTGAACATGAGGTTGGCTTTTCGCATCAGGGTAGTCCTCAGGATTTTTGCCCAGCCGCTATTAAACGCGTTCATCAACATCGACAGAGAACACCTGCAATCTGTCGTACCTTGAAAATGATGAAATCCTCGACCTTGACCTTGCCAGATCGTACATTGGAACCAACAGTACTGAGATACTCGTGAATGTTCTCTACCACGATCTCCGTTGCTTCCCCTGACAGAATTTGATCCAAAACATACCTGCAACACCATATCAAGAGGTGTACAGGTACATAACCAAGAACACCCACTGCGAGACATTTTTTGACAATGCGCAATATTCTCTGCGCTTCATGTCCAAACCTTTGACCTCTGTGGAGGTCCGTGTCCCATCTTCAATTTTGATGGCGGCATACTTCTTCTTTTGGAGGAGGAGTAGTCGTGCGAACACGCCATCTAAGTCGATCTCCAGGAGTCTATACCGGTCGTTGACCGCTTTCTTGAAGTCTGCAGAGATCTTGAGCGCGTCAGAGAGTTCAGTGACGTTGGAATTGACGAAGACGGAATCAGTGTCTCCGTATACGACCTGACAGTTTGAGTACGAACGTACGAACAGAATGTATCAGTCACTCACATCGAGTTGTAGGCTTTCAGCTAATTCTCGCGTGTGAGTCAAAATTTCTCGTCCCTTGAATGTGGTCAAGGCAGCGAGAGGACGGGCGTAGAACCTGGAGTATTCGAATCCCAGACACCCATACATACTATTGGCTGTAAGCTTCAGTGCCTGTTGCTTTATGTCATACTGCAGGACAAGTATGGTCATTTCCAGGGTATTCCGAGCCGACTTTATCCATTACCTGAAGCAGCTTCGCATGGTTTATTGAACGACCCTTCATCAATTGTTTGACTTGTCTGCGGCGCTGCACGAGTGTTGCAATAAGTCGAGGTAAGACTCCCGGTGGCACTTCCGAACTTGGAGGTTCTGGGATCTTGTCCTCGTCATCCTGTAACCACATTTAAAATGCGGATGTGGCTGAAATTAGAAAACCCACCTCTTCCGGTACTCGGTCCACAGTCGTAAAATCGATGTTATACTCCTGAATGATGCTGGGATAGAGCGAGTTGAAATCCATGACCAAAATGAACTTGTCCCACAAGCCACGCCGGGGTTCAAATACCAAGCCACCCTTGTACTTGTCGCGCTTGCTTTTGTTGGTTTTCGTCCCGCCCTCGCCGTCAGCATCGTCGGCTTCGGGCTCAACCTTGGGGGCTTTCTTCCCAAACGTCTTGTCAGGGCAGATGTACTTGAGCTTGTGGAATTCGTGAAGTAGAATATATTCATTACGCTCCGCACGTCCACCGTTCAGCGTCTTGTTCCTAGAGGGGCAGCGCAGTTTGCTCCAGCTTTCGTTATAACGGACTAAATACTCACCAGGCGTTCCCAGCAAGATTGGTAAGCTGTCTTGTCAAAGGTAATATCTGAACCTTGGACGCTATGGCCATCTCGTAATGGGCATCAAGCTCGCAATGCCGCACGAATGTCATAAGCATGTCTGGTGAGGAAACGCTTCCGTCAAAATATGACGCAGTATCATCTGGGTCAATATCTTGTCGTTCAGACTTGAGATGCGACTTGCACATCTCAGTAAGTGACCATGTTGTGGATGATATCATGCTCTTCAGACCAAGGTCATCAACAAGAGATCAAGCGTGGAGTGGAACAGCGTACCCGAGCACCATCACTCGCGAGATCACACAGTAATCTGCCGGAAAGGAACTTGATATTTGTTCCTTGTCTTCCGATGGGAATCCATCTCGCTCGCCGGAATCGGCCAAGGCGGGACCAATGTTCGACTTTGAGGTCTTTCATTCGTCCCAGAAGGACATCAAGCGAAACGCCTAGGAATTCGTGGCCGACCAAGATATCGGGGTCTGCTTTGAACAAGGCGGCTACAAAGAGAACAGTCAACGGGTGCGTAATCCACAAGAAAACATTTACCGACCAAGAAGACTGCTGAGAAGTGCACGCTCATTCCCTACGGGAGAGATTAAGCCCTTAGCGTTGACCCTTGCTCGGTTTTCGAAGTTGGAGGGAAATTTATCCAGGGGACGCACGAATGTGTGCACAGAACAGGGCAATTGCTCCGGTGGTGTCGGGTCATCCAACTGTACTGTAAGCCCAGATCTGTATCTGTACGTTAATAGTGTAACTTCATGAAAGACATACCATCACGCCATATCCGTCCTGAGATACAAACTACTTCGCGCTTGTTTTCGCGGTGGTTCACCACTGTACGAACAGCTAAACTCATTATAGTTAGCGGTGGTGGTTCTGGGGCCCCATCACCCATCGGGACCACGTCCTTGGGGTCGGAGACACTTGCTTCGACCTTGCACCACGAGATCTGAATTATCCCAAGTCAGCACAGACAAAACGTATACGATCACTGCCTACCCCCTGGTTTTCAACAATGGCATTTTTTATTGTCAGCCAACATGGCCCCATAATCTTTCGCTTTAAAACGAATGACTCAAAGATGCTCTTGTTCGTGCCAAAGATTTTGCTGATATTCGGCGAACATGCATCCATGGGGATTTGGGGATCTGCGAAAGCTTAACCCCATGCCCAATACATCAACTCACCACTCACCTTCGTACGAGTATAAAACTTTCATCCACTCCGTTTCCTTTGGAACATCTTTATAGTCAAAAGCATACTTCCGCGTCACCCAACGGGCCTTCCAGCTCTTTATCCCCACTTCTCTGCGTATCCTCTCAAAGTCGTCGTATACGTCGCCCTTCTCTGGCACAATGTCCGTTTCCACAATCTCTTCCTGACCATCTTCAGTCTCATCCTGGACAACACGCAGCGGCCGGGGTAAAACGAATAAATTGCGCTGAATGCCTTGGATAGAGAGGCACGCGGACGACCAGGTATCCGAAGTCTTATTTTTCACCTTGCCGATGAGATAGAGTTTGCCGCTATGCTCGAGATAATCTAACCAGAACATGCGTAAACTACCGTCGTCTTCAAGAGCATTGATGGAGGTCTTGGAGAATGCAGGCTTGGATCCCAAAGTATCTTCAGAAACAACGGTGAGAGAGTTGTACACAGAAAGCCACGACGGAACGGAGAGATCTTCCTTCTTCGGTGTGTTCGGAGTGTTGGGAGCAGATTTAGAGTCGAGTTTGCTTGCTGGTGGTTCCTTCTTCGCGGGAATACTAGGTTTAATGTCAATATCGTCAACATCCATGAACTCGGCCATGTCAATGTCTGAGAAGTCCATGGACGCGTCGAATGCATCCTCGGAACCGCTATGAACCTCCAACTTTCCCATCCGTTCAATGGCCGGCGTTACCGCCGATGAGTTATTGGCCACTCGTGCCTTCTTCTTCGGGCTCATCATGGATGTGCAATCTTCGAAGTCGCTCGACGGAAGGTTAGAAAAAGGGTCATCCTCCGCGCCGCCGTCTGACGAGTAGGCGTTATAGTGATCAGGATTTTTTCGGTATGGAACTGGAGAAGAAGAACGGTCGGGGATATGCCAGTCGTCGTAATCAGAGACAGGTGAAGGCTTTCGCTTCTTTGACCGAACTGGTGCTGGAATAGGCGCAGTGTCCATGTCTCCTAACAGGTTGGCCATAAAATCGTCCTCCTGTTCCGCGGATATAGTAGGACGATATGCGCTGATGGATGGCTTGGCAGCCGGCGGGGGTGCCCTTGGCTTGACTTTAGCTTTCGTGGACCCTCCAGCCACCTTTTTCTTCACTATTCGACAATCATTGACCAAGGTCAGAGGAAAACGCGAAAATCCTACAGCTCTTCCGAGATCGAACATCCTCCTCATCGTCTTCCTCGTCTGCATCGTCCTGACCCGTCCAGTCGTCCATGCCATTGTCCATGTATCCGCTGACACCATCGTCGAGGACAAAATCATCCCTCTGAAGCCTTCCCTTGACAATGCTGCGGTACTGTTCCTCAGTGACTTCGTCGTACAACGCGACATCTTCCTCGGCCTGATAGACGCGTCAAAACACGGTCGAACTCGCGTGTTGTTCATACCTTCCACCTTCTTGGTCCACCTTCCCGAGCGCGTCTGTACTCGGCGAGCTTGTCTGCACCACTCTTTGCTCGTCGTGATCGTTCTGCCATCGCGGTGATGGGAAGGGACGAGATCACGCCACAAACGCGTTCACAAATTCATACTCCGACATTCGCGGAGACTAAATTACCATCGGCATGATGCCGAGCTTCGACAGGCAGCTTAAAATGTTGCCATCGAGGCTTTCTACAACTCTCCGTCCAACATGGCGCTCGGCCAGAATTCTCTCGAGACCGCATCCGATTCAACTTCCACGATTGGGCGCTCTCCGGGCAAATTCAGGTTTTATCATGAAGAGTGAACCACCGGAACCGCCGCTCAAGCCAGCGCAACCACAAGTCGAACCTCGTCTTGCTATCGCGTTTACGTGCACAGCTGACGAGTGTAACCATCGTTCGGCGCACACGTTCACCAAACGGGCATACGAGCGAGGCATCGTCATTGTCCAATGTCCAAGTTGCAAGAACCGGTGCGCAAGCTTTCCTCTGTCGGCACCAGGCTTATAATATGCATGTGAATAGACACTTGATTGCAGACAATCTTGGCTGGTTCAAGGATGATACCAAAGATGGTCGATTGAAGAACGTAGAGGACATTCTTCGTGCCCGAGGTGAACATGTCCAGAGAGGAACCTTGGACGCAGACGGCGTTGTAGAGGTCCCTGGTAGTTGATTTGTAGTTCGGCATTGCGGAGTTTGAGCTCAAAAGTCGTGTTTACTAGCACTCCAGAACTACTCGTATTGTGCACTTCCTTTGGGCATCTTGTATGATAGTTGCATCGTCAATCCACTCTCAATACCACGATATTGGTGACTGGACTCGGGCGATCCAACCGCCGTGTTGAGGTGTCGCTTGGTCCTCGCATCACGAAAGTATGATGGACATTATCTGATATGTGCTGAACTTGTCGTAGATTGGGTTTGCTGATGTGTTATGCCCAGCTGGTCCTCCAGCCCAAGGCGAGCAAAACACACTGATCTGACACTCGTCCAACCCGAATATCACCCAACAGAAGAGTCATCCATGTACCCGATTGCAGTCTCACAGTATTATGTATATCCGATTATTTCGGAACGCCCAAGCCATGCGTTGATTGGACTCCGTCAACGCATTCAGCGCTTACCCTCTCATCGCCTTCCACGACCCCACCGCATGCCTGGACCAGGAAACAAACGAAAGTCGAAAGCGAAGACGAACGCAAACACAGGTCACAGCACTTCTTCCGTGCGCACCGAAACCTTGCACGTCCAGTGCAACACCCTTGACGAGGATGGAATCACCCGGTGTGATGAGCTGGCGACCGAAGGTTATCCTAAACCAAATCGTTGCAAAGTACACCACGGACAGTACCGTACCTTGTGCAAAAAGTACAATGATGCGTCCGAGACCGTCGACAGAGTGAAGCATGGCTCAGAACTACCGACGCAAGAACGGATTGATTGTTATATGGACTGGCGGGCGGTGCTCGAGAAAGCACAGTGGGTTCGTAAATATCTCGAGGCGATCCGAGTCGAGAAGACGGGTCGAGAGACCCACCAAAACCGATTCTTCCTTCAAGGCAAGTATGTACCTTCTGTGACGAATCTACGTTGACATTACACATACTCAGTGGATGACGGCCACCGACGACGGCTCAAGTCGCTCGAGGAAGAGATGGTGCGAGTAGTTGATGTACTGGATGCACTTCAGTCAAGGGCCTATCAGTTATACCAAGACCAGATTGCTGTACGTGCCATGGAGGAGGCGGACAAGTCAAGGCGGACTGCCAGGGAAGCGCCGAAGCCTATTCGCCACTCGACCCCTTGGGCTCCAAAAGAAAGGGTTACCTCGGTACCACATACCCTTGGAGCGGGAGATGAAGACTTGATCCGCCTATCGTTGCGAGAGTGAGTTCGACTGGTGTCCTATCAACTAGCGTAATCTGATACGAACCCTTATAGCCAGAAGGAAGCAATAATCTCAGTTCTAAGACCGTACTTCGATCTCGAAGCATTCACCGATTTTCACGTGGAATTAGGCAAACCTCGGCCACAAACAGAACATGACAAGTTGATGATGAAAACACAGTTTTTCGTTTATCAACAATTTATCCGACGGATTGTTTTTCATGAACCAACCCTCTTTAGGAAGTCGGTAGACAAAGTCTCATTCAAGGACTTTGTCCTTAGCGACAACTTTTCCGAGGAAGACCTCGCCAAATTTATCCACTTGTTCTCGCAGCTCTTGGGATTTCCTTTACGGTGGTTTAAAGACGCCGTGTTGGATGCGCTTGCTGAATCGCACCATGGTACTGCCGCCAACTTGGGTAGTGCGGGTAAGCGAAAGACTACTTCTCGGTGGGCATCACTTACCTAGGTAAATCAATGATGTAGAGTGTCGACTTCCAGTGTTGGGTGGATGGGTGCACAATCGAGGGCATACAGTGAGCATGTCCAACAAAGCCTGGTGGGTATGTATTAGCGATTCCACTGGATTCCCATCTTTCTGAAATTCTATTCCTTACTCGAATAGCACCTCCTCACGATGCTTCCGCCCCTTGGGAATGTGGAGAGCTGTTTTGTTCGCGTGTGCAACAATTTTGATGATCTCATTGGATTCCTCTCCTTTGGAGCGTTTGGCTTCGTCCCCGGTCCGAATTTCTGTGTCACTTGCTCCGAGTTTGAAGAATGTTCCCTATCACGAACCTATCTCTCTCTTTCTGGCATCGTCGTTGCGGACATATCGACAATACCTCCACCGATTCTGCGTGGTCCTATACCGACGTCACGCAAAGGGACAAAGGAGAACTGTATCATCTGGTCTGAGGTCCAGACCCGGTCATACATGTTTGGTGCAGTGCGGAACGAGCATGACACGTTCACAGATGCATTCCTGCGCGAGCTTCGCGCTCGTCCAGACCTATTCCAGGTTGTCCTCCGTTCCGAAACCGCCCCTGGTCGCCAAGTCGAGATGTTTGGGTCAGGTCCCTCTGGAAACGATGCGTTACCTGCGATACGCGTGCGCCAATTTGAGGCCCCTCCGTCACCATCTCCTCCACCCATACCGGCATCAACGAGCGACAAGTGGGAGGTGACGTGGTCTGCGACCGATGTACTCTATGGATCAAAGGCGGGGCAAGATCAGGTGCTAGGGTACCTCACCATGCTGGCGCGAGACCACGAAGGCCAGTTTTTTCGCTTCAAGTCATTCCCAGTGACGTACTTTGTCATCTTGGACACCATTCCCTACCGAGATGCGTCGGTATTAGCAAGGAATGTCGCATGGGCTGCGCTGCGTGCAAGAGGATACGCAGAAGGTGAGTACACGCCGGACAAGTATGAGGTAGCATCGGACAAGTTACTCGACCGGTGTTTGCAAGAGCGGGTTGGGTGGATCATTGCACCTCTTTCCACTGTATCTCCGGTGGAGAACCACATGGACTCAGAGTGGAACCTATCAGGGATAAAGGATTATACGAGTTGGCGTCGTATGCGACTTCAGGGGGAGTTGCCCATGACCAGTTTCCCATTAGCTATCTAAGCACATAGGCAAGAAGAAAGGTAGGACGATATCATGGACGGCCGTAAATCCACATCTAAACCACCCCACTGTACTCTCGGTAAACCAAATACATGACTCACAGGCCACCAAGTCTTCCTCCGTATGGGATCATTGTGCCGTGGTGCTATTCCTGATGCGCCAAAAACGTTCTCGGATCCAGCAAGTTGGGCCCCCGTTTTCCAGAAAGACCCACACTGGGGAAGTCAGGGCGTTCCGCGTCACGGAGGTAGCGTTCCTGCGGAACAGGGGATGCCGCCACTGCAGGAGTCTCCGCAATGCTCTCAACAGGTGTGTACGGCACTGTCGACGTTGATTGAGACGTTACAGAAGAGACGGCCGATGTCCGTTTTGATGCACGATGTGACTTCTTTTTCACCGGCGCGGGAAGGTGCATCTCTGTATGAGGGTATGAGATAGACTTGTGCGTGACGTGAATCGGGAAGTTCTGGATATGAGAGGTGTCCCCAGCAGAGAACGACGCAGAGGTACGGGAACGTGAATCTGAACCTGATGCGCTTAATGGTGCAGAGGGTCTCTTCTTCCGCGCGTACAGCTCGCCACCTAGATCTGCATCGTCTGCATCTCCCGAATATGAGTCGTTGAGATCGCCATCCACACCGGGTCTGCCCAAACCCTGATGGCCTGGGAGGACCTGGTGTGACGGAAACGAGGAAGAAACGGTCCCATCTCCACTTCCTTGGAATCCTTCAAACGTGTCCACGCTTGCACGAGGTGATGCACCGGTGAGGGACATGAGCGCCTCTGCCCGAGCGCGAGCCTTTCGCTCTTGCCTGCGTGCCCTCCGTTCTATCCGCCTACGAGCTGCCTCCTCTGCCTCGAGCTGCTCTCGCTGCGCAGCGAGTGCTGCAAAGTGGTCTGGCGATGTCAGTCGCTCGATGGTGCTCGCATCGAGTGGGGCTGCATCTGAGTCAAACGTGGATGATGAGGCGGTAGCCAACGCCCGTGTCCTCCCACCAGGCGAATCATCGTCATCGTCCTCGGAGAGATATATCGGTGGCCGACCGAACAGAGTGTACCCGAATAGGGTGAGAGAGAATGCGGGTCGTCGACGACGCTTCGCTCTGCGGTGCGCAGTAGTGCCAAAGTTGGAGTGGAGGGAGAGCGCGTCCGAGTCTGTGTCACGGAGGAGATGCTCGAGGTCGTTGGTAGACGAGGGGCCAACACTAGTAGAACGTGGTTCGGAAAGAGGCGCAGTTGCGGACGAGTTCACGACAGACTTGGAACGTGATACGCCGAAACATGTAAGACACGAGGCGAGTGCAGCACGGAGGCTATCGGTGTAAGAAAAACTGTCCATCGCAACCCTCCGATATATTTTTTTCGGAAAAAACGTCTTCGGGTACAGATGAGAACGAAATAAGATGCAGTGGTTGTGGAGAGGATGTTACTTGGCGACCTGCGCTGTTGGTGGATGGCACGAGGTCACCGCTCCACGAAACGTTTTCGGTTTCCTTACTGGTTTGTATCACGAGGAATTCATCTTCAAGGTGGCCTCACGATCTGTATATTTATGTGTCCATTTGAGCATTCAAGCAACCTTCGCTCACTTGAAAAACTATCAGTGAGTAGGTTCAATAACTTCAAGTCGGAGGATAACAACTCTGATACAATGGACTGCCGTCTTTCCTCAATCTCCAATAAAAGTACGTCTTTTGGTGTAATCGCTCACTGCTGAACCAGTAGTAGCGCAGCAGACAAGATGCATACACCAATGAACAAAGCACGGAGACATTGATATACTCACTGTTTTGTGAATCGACACTGTCAACTCCCCACTCGGCCCGCCCAATACCTAGATCGCATCAATCAAGGCAAACGACAAAGCACACAACACTCCGAGAGCAATAATACTGGCCGCCAATCCAGGCCAGACCATGTCGGATCGATCACACCGGCGAATAGGAATAAGAGACCTGCCGTGAATTGCCGAAGAAACCACCCACATTGACGACGACCAAGTGCGCGGTACTTACACCCACAACCAAAAGTCCATCACGGATGAACCGATGGTATTGGTCGTTCGATACTTCCTGTGAGACATGGCGATGCCAACAGGTCATTTTGACTACACGATGACGTGCTGATCGTAAGTCATCATCAGTACCTTGCCTATCCTCCATTCCACTTGAAGCACGGGCCTGAAAAGCTTAAAGGTCGATGCCACGGTGAGCGAGAGACACATGATGTGCGAGGACCGACGCCGGGTTCAGATACTGCGGTGTTCCAGATCGTATGTTCTTGAACAGGGTGAAGCGTCCCGTTGACTTGCACTCTGACAACGACCGAACTTAGGCGCACCCTGGGCAGTGAGTTCACATATATTGAATCAGTGAATCGTGGGGGCAGAAAATGAATCGCAGGTAGTGGTTTTACTGCCAGTGATAATGACACGGCAAGGCGGGTAGTACCTCCACATGAAATAATAAGCACCCGGGAACCCATAACACAATAGATGGGAAATTCTTTGTATTGTCAATTGCAACTGCCAAGTTTCTACTGTGGCAGTGCCCTGGGATACCGCAGTTCCTCCCGAGACGGTCTCATTTAGCAGACTCTGGGAACCCAACAAAGTGTCTTGTCATTTAAGAGACACCCAGGACACTCGGAGGTGCTTTATACCACCAACCCTCGTATACCAAGCATGCGGCTCATGTTCCTGCTCCCGTTTGTGGTCTGCAGCACCCTGATACCACAGTCCTATGCCTGGGGGTCCGTTGGTACGCGTCGTCTCATCCTTCAACACACATCACCCTCACATTTTGCTTCTTGGACGCGTATCAGGCCATGAAATTGTCGCAACGATTGCGCAAATGCATCTCCACCCAAGTGTGATGCCTAAACTTTGTGGTATCCTAGACATGCCCGTCCAGAAGTGCCACCTCGCGCCTGTTGCAGCCTGGGCAGATAACGCCAGGAGGCAGGGGAAATACAGGTGGACAGGGCCGCTCCACTATATCGGTGCTGTGGATGACTATCCCAGTGCGACGTGTGCGTTTCCCGGTTCTCGAGGATGGGAGGGACGAACGCACATCAACGTTCTGCACGGTATCCGGAATACAACCAACGTGTTGCAGGAATTCGAGGAACTTCGCAGAACTGGGGTCCAGTCGGACGGAATCCCACCCTACGTTCAAGACGCGCTCATGTTTTTGATCCATTTTCTCGGCGATATGCACCAGCCGCTTCATCTCACCGGACGTGACCGTGGCGGTAACGAGGACAAGGTTGCGTTCGAAGGGCGTACCACGAGTGAGTATCTATGCCATCCAAACCTTTCCCTTTCATTTACTTTTTCTGATCCGAAAAACCATCCCAGACCTCCATTCCGTTTGGGATTCCAAGCTCATCTCAGAACGCCTTCGTACACTCCCCTGGAATTATTCACTCCCGCTCCCTCTCCCAGAGGTCGAGTCTTACCTCCGAGATACCATCTACGATCCCTACATCCGTCGCCTTATCTGGGAAGGTCTTCTCGACAAATGGACAGACGAACTCGATCAATGGTTGCTCTGTCCCTCAACGTCCTCCATCCGACGTAGACCGCAGTCCACGTCCACGTGGCAAACCATCCTTTCTCTCTTCACCTCTGGCAAGAACGAGAGCGATGGTGGTCTGGGTGTCGATGACGACAATCTCTGCCCTTACGCTTGGGCTCAACCAATCCATCAGCTGAACTGCGAGATCGTCTTCCCCAAAGCACTCGACGAAGTGTCCCCACCCATTCCCTCACCCCAAGGATTCCGACCCGGATCGAGTCGCGAAGACGAACAGAGTTGCTGTGGTGACCACGATGAGGACGATGGGTTTGAAGACCAGGATCCGTCCGACGGTTCTGGAGATTCAGCGTTGACGCGGAAGAAATCGCACTATTTGGAACTATATACCTCTGATTACACAGGTCGGATCAAGCGGGAGTGGATTGTCGAAAAGCTGCTCGCGCAAGGTGGGATTCGACTCGCTGCTGTACTGAATTGGATTTTCGCAGAACTGGATGAAGGGGAGGTGAAGAATGTCTTTGTGGCCCGTTCATGAGATGGGTGGGACGGAAAGAGACATAATACCTCGAATGACGTGTAGATTGCTAACGGACACTTGATCTATATACTTATCTTCTTGAATGATCATGTCGAACTTGCTCAACATTAGCTTTGGTCTATCTCGAATAGGTACGTCTAATTGAGACATTTATCTTCAACGATATCGGATGACACCAAGTAAGACTGGTACAATCGTACAACTGGTTCGGAAGGAAGAGAAGAAAGCGGAAATAGACAATTCTAATGTGATACTTCTCCTAGCTGGCGACCCTATTCGTTCTATTCATCGTCGACCGCTTGTTACTCAAGAGAGGTCCTTTGACCCGATTCTTCGGGTCGCTTACTATTTCTCACTCCCATTTCTCTTCCCTTGTCTACCTTCGTTCCCAATGCGACTCCCCATCAAGCTAGAACCAGTACGGCCGAACAAGATGCGTACGCCAACAAAGAAAACGCAACCTGTTAACGCGATTGCCTATACCAGGATATCAGCAACCTCTTCTTCGACAGCCGAGATGGTAGCCATACCCCACAAAAGATAGCGGGAGCCCACCACAGATAACGATCCGTCAAAAGTGCCCCACAAATCGGAGGACCTGAGGTAAAAAGACAGACATGTCGTTATGATACTCCTGGGATCCCATGACGCTGACTCACCCACTAAACCACCGATGCCTTGGTCATGTCAGTTGAATCAACAAGCCACCGAAAGCGAACAACGGCACACCTGTGATCGCAAAACCCACACCCATTCGCACGCTGGGAGATGGCTTGTCAGGTCATCAGACAGGAGAGTGGACGTGGCGAACCCAAGCTCTGCAGGGTCTGACGTCAACCCCAACATTGGCGCCATCATCGCGATATCTATACAGATTGGACGCTGAGGATGATATATGTGAATGCATGAGGGTGCAATACACACTTATCCCAGAGAACAAGCCGTACAGCACCCCGAGCACAACGACACTGGCTACCGAACCGAGCCAGATCATGCCGATGATCAAGACAGCACAAACGACAGTAGAGAGAATCGTCAGATCGACGACGCCAATGAACGGGACTAGGTGGCCAGCCACGAAGCGACCAAAGAAACTACCCCCATTGACGATGACCAACTGCACAATATCCAGTGTCAGTCGGATAATTCACAATACAAGGCAGATGGACCCACGGAGTAGAAAGCAAAGGAATTACTGAGCCCATGCTTTAGGGAATCCACCTGAAAATAGAAAAAAGGGTACAGATACGCCACCTGGAAGAGCGTGAACCTGAAAAGCCGTGGTCAGGTCCGAATTGACACCATCTTGTCAAGACAGTGAGAGACGTAAACAAACGACCATACCCGATGATCGTGAATAGGGATGGAATCTCCGTAAAGCACTTTTTCGTCGACTTCCAGAAATTGAACGGAATCGTTTCCTGGCGTACAGCACAGTACCGGGTGCGCATGAGAACGCAAGATAGGAACAGTAAAACGGTGACGAATGTTGCACTGATTCGCACACCCATCTTGAATCCCATGGGACCATTCAGCAATTTGTTCAGCATGATGGTGTGCACAACGGCACCCAGCGCCACGCCTGAGGCACCGATGGACATCATGGCCGGTCGACGACGCTTGAAGTGGTGAGAGAGGACTGCAAATGCCGGTACATACATTAATCCCTGAGCGATACCGGATGTAAGGCCTTGAGCAAGTAAGACCTGTTCGTCATTTCAGCATGTTCGGAGAAAAGAATGCTGCTAGAGCCTAGAGAACTGCACCTGATAGTATTGTCCTGGTTGTACCAGGGACAACATAAAGATAGAGAGAGATTGGAGGGCGGCCCCAGCGATGTATACATGGTAGCTATGACAACCATGAACATCCATGGGGGGTGGTGCATCGACGCAGCCTCACAAATATCCCTTATCAAACAGTGGGCCACACATTGGGCCTACTCCAGTCACTAGAAACGCAACCAAACTTCCAACCCATCTATATCACGTTAGCGATATGACGAGATAGTGTCAGGTTACTTACGAGATAGCTGACGGGCTCTCATTTTGAAGGTACTGTTGAGAATAGAAGGCTGGTCGGATACCCAGCTGTCAAATCGTTGAAAATTCCCCTTTTGATGGAGCTATCACCTTGATAGACACCAAAAGCACTTGCATACCTAGTCGACAGTAAAAATTAAGGAAGCACATTGATTGCGTATCACGTACCCATATCCACAAAATTCGGAAAGAAAACTATGAGGAAATGGTAAGTGCATGTGTGCCGACCTCAACGAGTAGATCCTACACTCCGAGTACTGTACACCAGGCCGCCAGGCCGCCATCAGGTATATCTGGTTCTGTGACGGTGTGAGGTGATAGCAGCGTCTCATCCACTGAAACCTTGGGTGGCACGCTTGAGCCTCTTACGAGGCCAGAATTATTGCGGGAAGAAAACATCTCTGAAGGGTGTGAATGGGCACGCCTTGGACTGAATTTAGGTAGATATGAGCATGGATAACTGGTTACTTGGAATGTCAATTCTGCCTGGACGCCGTTTTCGAAAATTCTTGGTGACCACAGTTATTGTTATGACCACTCTAGACCAGGGTAAAAATCTCATCGATAACGTCTGATGACAGGCGAAGGGGTCCTGCTGAGAAATCATCCATAACGGGTGCTAGGGCGAAAGGCCGTGAAACAGGTGCGTGTCATGTGGTTGGGCTGGATCATACAAACCCTCAGCCCGCAAAAGACGTTTACATACACTTACCTCTTTCTTCCTGGGAGACAGACTGAAAATGACACGTGGCGGCGTATTGATGCCATCCATTCCGGAAAACTAAAGGTCGCACTGTTGGCAGATGCAAAATCCGTCAGTGTGACCTGATAGAGTTTGTATTATCGTTACGAGTCATGGCGGTCCCTTCAAGGCCCCCGCTCGCTCTGGGAAACATGACGGGGTAGGTTCCTTGAAAGAACGAGCATAAAAACAGTTGCAACCCCGTTGGAAACCCATAAAAAGACGGTAATATGAAGTGCCACAAGTTGAAGTTAGCGGAACAAGACTAATCCGGGATCCAACACTGCCACAGCCACTCAGTGCTGACTCAGATCGGATCTTCCTGAATCGCCAATCCATTTTGACGGTCACGATGGGTGCATACTACGATGAGATCGAAATTGAAGATATGAGTTGGGATGAAGAAAAAGGTGTCTATCACTATCCTTGCCCATGTGGCGACCGCTTCGAAATATCTCGGAAGCAACTTACAAACTACGAGGATATCGCAACCTGCCCCAGCTGTAGTTTGATTATCCGCGTCATTTATGACCCCGTACGCATGTCCTGGTATTATCGTTGGAATACAGTACTCAATTCCTACTTTTTGCGTCTGACAGCTTGATTTTGAAGATGAGCCTCCGGATGATGAGTCACAGCCAGAGGAAAGCGAGGAGTCAGAGGGTGAGGATGAGGATGAAGATGAGGATGAGGATGAACACATCGAGGATATCCTCAACAAGCTCACACTCCAGGAGGTATCAAGGCCCGTTGTTATTGCCGTCTCGGCTTAGGAAATCAGCTTTCTTTGCAGTATCATTGAGTGCGTTCCCCCATTCGCTTTGCCTCAAACGGATTTTGATTTATTTCCCTTGGCATTCTACTAGATAGGACTTCTGTTTTATTTGACATGTTGGTCACGACTCATGATAAGAATCGGTTCAGCATCTATTCAAAAGTGATTCATTCGCATTGTTCCTCGTCCTTCTCTCCCTGAACCAGAGCCCTAATAAAATGTATAACAACTTTAGACGTCAAATTTATTTTCTTCGTGATTAGGACGTCGTAATTCGTTCCAGCTTATCGGGCAGGGTAGATTAAAGGTGATTCCATTTGTAAGCGATGGTTTACATCGAGTATATCGGACACAGGCAACAAAACCCGTAATGCAACTCTGCCCTGCGCCTTGATATTATCGGGTGCGAAACTCTCCGATGCCTTACTCCCTTGGACCATGAATCGCTGATGACCTCATCTTGCTTGACGACTCACAGAAACTCAGATATTATTGCCCCACATGATCGTGGATCATTTGCTCTTGCATTTCTAATGGCTGCGTCTCACTCTACTAATTATTGCAAGACTCCGCTTCGGAATAAGAAATCACAGAACTCATGTTTAAGTACTTCAATTTTTCGCGTTTCCTTGGACAGTACGTACTGTAGTGTCTGTCAAATTGACAGCTGATTTTGGTTCAACCAGTATCACATACGTTTTTAGGCCGATCATGACATATGGCTTGTTGCTATGGTCCCGGAGTACCCCGCTTACTATACGAGGTATGGTTAGGAACGCTCAATGCATAGCCATGTTACATGACAAGCGGATTGTTCCAGCTTTCCAAAAATGACCATGGTAGGTAAGATCGTGAAAACAGCAGCGGCTCCGAACCCCGATGGAGGATCATGAGATACTCACACGTGGATCTACATGATAGAACTTTGTTCTCAACTCGAAAAACGTCAACATGTTCACTGATTCCGAACGTCGAACATGATGGCTGCCTACAGAACTCTGGTCCCCGGAGCGAGACAATGATAAGTAAGAGGTCACACCCTTGTCATTTATCCCTGAAAACAAGTTTGATAACATCGATTCTCCTGGAGGGCTGCTCATGGCTAGGTACATCATGACAGAAGGTTCAAATCAATCCCAGGCACTTACTCAATATCTTGCAAAATTGTGGGTTCGGCCGAGCAGCCTATTTTGTATCAACTGATTGCCTGCAAAGGTTTGGCTTCTCGGTTAGCCACCGGTTTTCCCCTGGGGTCCTGCCGGAAGATCTCAATGCATTCCATGAAACCAGGCCCTACGGAAACAAAGATCTGTAAGTTTTACATAAAATTCGTTTGTAAATCCTTATCACCATCTGATGGATATATTCTGATCTCAGGTTCTCCAGGCTTGATCAATCCTGATGTAGAGCGATGAGAGATGATCGGTCTCCCAGCTATTGAACTCATTGATAAAAGTCCGTGAATGGTGAGAGTGCCCCGCTTGCGTAACTCAAGTGTTTCTCCAAGGCAAACTCATCGATAAGTTCGTGCCGAAGCGCCGCGTGCCTGAACAATGTCATTAGATATATCTACGCGAGGTAGTCCATCTGCGTAAATATCTCTTGGGGTTATTCGGAGTGCGATCATCTCTCCCTCTCCCACACGGATGCCATGTAACTTGACGTTATTTCGTGGACATGCGTTGCGGCCCTTATCCTATCCCCAGCGGTTACGCCACTGGAGAATACTCATAACACATAACAATTGCGTGGAATGACACATAGCAAGCACGTAGATCAAGACGACACATATCGTCTATGTAGCACATATACCCTTGTCATGATTGCAGACAAAGATCCAAGACATACGGAAATCACGTCAACAACAGGTGGGGTAGACGTTACACCATCTCGAGGATAGTGACGCGCCAACTCGTCTTTCGCCAAGAATAGTCATGCGGGAACCTGCTCCTCACATACCGTACACACAACTTGCCCGATAACTCATCCCAATCCTGTGCATCGCAGGCTAAGCCACCTTGTTCTGGACTTATTTCATCGTGATCGACGATAGCCCTGTCAATTTTGAATTCCTCATTACTCGGGGAAGGAAGCATTGCCGTTTCGATGAGATGTTTCGAACCGACCGACGTCGAAAGGGAACGGGGGAAACGCAGCGGCCAGAATATACGCTCTGAAGTAAAGACAGCCGGGTACTTGGTACTATACGGCGTCGGAGATGAGAACTGAGTACAGTAACGCAGTTAGTTGGCCATCCTGCAAACGTGGAGAGAGAAAGGAACGGCATACTTGGTAGATGGCTATCGTCTTCGCATCGGGTTTTGGGCTGTCTATTTCGGGGTAGACGAAGCGAAGCCTGCCTTCGTACAGTGTCACAATAGCGCTCTCGTGGAAAACGCGAAGTATACGGCCGAAGGAGATGTTTTCGGGGGCGTACTTCCACATGGCCCGAAGTTTCATTGGGGCACACTGACATCCCGATGTCAATATGTCGTCGGAGATGTCATACGCGGCCATCAGTCGCGTGGTTATTAGCAGGAGCCTTGGCCGTTTCCCGGATAGTCGCAAGTCGTAGCGAACCTTGTAATGGTATGGTGAGTAAAAGACAACTCCTATGCACAGCCCCATTTACCATTAGCCTCCCGTCATGTCCCGAGGGGCAGTCAATCTCCGCAACCACATCCTTGACCAGCCTGGTATAATCCTCGTTGAGCTTCATAATCCGAACCATGTGTTTACGGTCCTCCGTAATCCATCCGTAGACGAGGTAATCTCCAGCAACGATATGATTCCTCGTCCGTGACGTGGTATGGACCATGAGCGTAATCTTGATCGACGGTGTCTTGGTATTCAAATGACAGATCGCATATGTCCGCCTTAACAGAATCGGTTATCAATAGGTTCACTATAGTCAGGACAGAAGACGACCCACTCATTCTTGACAAACGTCCGTAAAAGCATGAGATCGTCACCCCGTGAAGACTTGTACGGCCCGTCTCTGAGACCGAGATGCAGCCAACACCACTCGCTCTGTAACGTCACGGAAATGGGCGCATTTGTGTTACCCGACGCTGACATCGGCGGTTTGAACAAACACAAATTCGAGTGCCGCGCGGGGTTGAGCGTTCGGCTGTGAAAGAGCAACACGAGCCAGTCACTGCCGGGTACGAATTTCATTCCCTGGAACACCCCAGGAAAGTCGAGTGGAAAAGAGTAGCTTCGGATGGGTTTGAGAGCACCGTTGGCGAAAGCGGTATCAATGCGCGCAGTAGTGATAAGTTGGCGTCGGATATCATCGGTTGGTGCATGACGAAGATGGGGGTAACTCTTGGATAAAAAGCGGTGTTTGACGAGCGCGCTGTGCCAGACGTGGTGGTACTGAGAGTACTCGTAGAGCACCTTACATGTCTTTTCCAAGCCAGGGAATATGTCAGTCCTTCACCATCAACGGTGACGGTAAAGTCACTCACAAGGCTCAGACGAACGACGTCGGATGGCGACAACAGACCCATAATGATGAACCACAGGTCCGCTACCAGCTTCACGGGTCCGAGAAGCGCAGGCATTTGTCTGCCATCGTCACCACAGTCGACGTTGCCAGTCATGACAGTCCGGGTCAAGGTGCGCCTGACACGACAGACGAAAACTTTTAAGCTTTATCTGGTGAACGGAGTAGTCCATTCCATGGGGATCTTTCGTTCCTGTTTGGTAGGTGGAAGCTTTCGCCACCGTAACGCCATACCTGATTCGGGGATAAACGAGCCTGCGAAAACTACAGGTTTGGTTTCAGTCAACCACAACCTACCGTTCGACCGCTCTCCACCACACAACACGTTCAACGACACCCCCTATTGTGGCAGCTATCATGACCAATGTGGCCGTCGTGGTCGAGCGAGATGATACTGGTCGTGTGTCTAAAATACCCATCGGACCGCGGTCAACCCAGATAGAGACCCATGGTACCCTAATGGTGAGGGAAGCAATTAAACACCATCATTTTGCACGGAAAATATTATCCAAAGCCATGCGATGCTGATTGGTATCACTGTAGAGCCTCCGACCCAATGCGTCTTCCCCTCGGAACCATATAAACGCCACGTGCATTGGTCTGGGATCCCTATACCATGTTCTTTCCGACCTTTTCCTTCCGGCCGGGTATCCGACGAGTGTTTCTCCAGGTGAAGTCCATTCCTTGGCGTGGAAACTAACGTCCACCTTAACCTACTTCGGACGCGCTAGATTACCTTGAGTACGTGTATCATCCCTAACCCCGCGGGGGTATACTCAGTGGAACAATGCTTGCATTGCGTTTCAGGTATCAGATATACAATGCTCTGCAAGCGTTTTGTAATTCGCTTTCAGGACTTTTAGCTTCTCGTGGTGCTCTGGAAGGTATCTTTTCATCCGTATCGCTTGTCCTGTCGGCACTCAGACTCGCTCGTTCAAGGCGTTGGCGTTGGTGATGCGTCTACCTCGGCAACCTATGCGCTGCTTCTGACAGTTTTGAAAGACGCGTTCTCCCGGTTGACAAGTAGGTTGTTCTTGACTGAATTGAAGGATTCGAACTCCATGAAATCTGAGTCATTGGTTAGCTATCCTTGCAGCGTATTATTTCGGAACATCACTATACCCGGAAACCAAAATGTTCCGATACCTTGCTGACGTGTTCAATGATGCGTCGACGGTCCTGGACACCGTTGTACCTTTTATTGGATCGATCGATCTGTCGAGGCACTGGTCCACCCTTCCGTCGGGAGCTACATTGCAAGTAATTGCATTGTGTGTAAGCGGTGGCATGAAATCACTTTGTGCACTCGTGGCAGGTGGCTCAAAAGCTGCCCTAACGAACCACTTCGCGTCACCATTAAGTGGCAGGGGAGATGTCGGCGAAGTCAGCGCAAAGGATGCAAGCAGGGAAACTGTTATTGGACTTTCTGGGATGTTGGTAAGGATCAGACTGCTATCAATTCCTTTTTATTGACAAACTGCAGCTTGGCACGGTGCTCATATCCTATATTAACACCCGTGCTTTGACCTATGCAGTGCTCTTCGTCTTGGTCGGTGCTCACTTGTTATTCAACTACCTTGCTGTCCGTTCCGTGGTTCTACGCACCCTCAACAGACAACGCTCGTGTATCCTTTGGACAAGCTTCAAGGCACCGAATGGAGCACTCGCCACGAAGGCGCTCAGCCCTGCCAGAATCGCTTCGAAAGAGGTCCTATTTGGGGCTCCCGGTAATATTCGCGATGGACTCACAGGGCGCAACATAGGTCGATGCAATTTCGGGACGTCGTTCCGCCACGTTACATCGCGGTGTACTACGGAACACATTACTTCCGCTCTTCTCGCTTTTGAAGGAGAACGCTATGTGCTATTTATAGATGGTGGGAATGGTGGTTTGCGCCGAGCCACTACCTCGGTTTGCTTCAAAGACGGATACCGCTCTATAGATCAACTTCAGGCCTGGATTCATTCAATCGAGGTTACACGACAGCTGCACGATCAAGGGGACGATCCTGCGGATATCCTTCATTCGACATTATTGGCGGTTCGTGACACGCTACCTCGTTTCGTTCAGTCTCTGGTCGAAGCAGGGTGGGAAATTGGGGACGATTCAATGATGTTTGGTTCTCCTAGCCATTTAATACTGGGGACAGATAAGGTTTCAACAGACATGCATGTCGACGGCGAGGACAGAAAGAAGCGATGACTCGTGCCAAGGTGGCACTATTACTTATTTGTCAGGTGTGCGTTTTGACGCTGTGTTCAATGGATGTCGCTTTTTTGACTGTTGCGTTGCCTTACTGGCCCTTATTTCAGAGTGTCAGGTCTGTCGTCTTTACAGGCTCCATGCTGCAACTGCCCAAAAAAGGTAAAATCGTAAATCCGTCTTGTCGTCCCAGCCGACGACTAAGCTACGCGCATGCTACCTGTATAAAGACAAGTTCAGGTGGGGCCAACCGTTGGCTGAACCCCCTGCCCGACACCTCGTACAATGTGCATTCTAAGCAGGCAACACCGTTACTTTATAGTGATCCCATCATTCGCCGCGTTCATATGGTTCTCCACCCTCTTTGCAATGTTGCTGACCTGGCTCATCTCTGGACGTCCTAAATACGTATCCACGCAAGTAACCGTCGTCTACATATCTGATGTCGGTGCCTCCTTCCTAAAACCGCTCTTCGTTGTTGCATGCTGCCTCACCGGACTCGGTCTGCTCCTCTCGCTCACAATCGAACGTCTCCTCCGACATCAAGGGAGACTTCCGGTGGAGCACCATATCCTCGAGCGCGTCTTTTCCCGACTCGCCATCGTCGGCGCCTTCATTGCCATGTGTGGCCTCGCCTTCCTGTCTGGCTTTGACACAGGACGATACCCGACTGCACACATGATCTTCCTTGTCGTGTTCATCGTCGGGGTCGCCCTCTCCTCCATCTTCACCGTGATCGAGTTCCGGTGGCTCGCGGAGGACTATCCAGAGCTTGCCCAGCTGAAGCGGGCTTATATCGCCAAGGCGGTGATCGGCCTGACGCTGGTGCTCTTGGCAATCGTATTTGGGGTCACGTTGTTTTATGCTCCAAACGTTGGAGGGGTGATTGAATGGACGATTGCGTTTGGGTTCACGCTTTATTTACTGACCTTTGTGTATGATTTTTGGATGGCGGAAGTGACGGCGGGTGTGGCGAGTAAGGAGGGAATGGTTGAAATACCCTGATTTAACAAGATTGGCACCGCACTTTTCGTTAGCATGCGGTCTTTGTGGCTAGGCCCGTAGTACTATTATCACCTTGCAATCGAATTCAAAAGAGAACTGATGAGCATCAAGCATTAATCTAACCGGTATGTACAAGAAACCTAGTCGTGACTAGCATAACAAAAGACATGCCACATATAGATATGTCCGGGAACAAAAGTCCGCCCGGAAAAGTCCGTCTGAGATTGAATACCTATATAAACACTGGTTCTTGAAGTCCGCACAAAGCCTGGCTCAAGCAGTGACAGATGTATGAATTATTGAAACACAGTTTTGTGTGTCAGTTGTTCGTACGTCTGGATCACCTCGTGCAGGATCACCAGACGAATCTGTTGAAGTTTCGTCAGAAAACTCGATGTTATGTCCCACCTCCGAAAAAAACTCACTCCCTTGGGTGCAGACATGCTGTGCTTTGTCCAATACCGGGGGACACGAACGGGGCCGAGAGTTCTGATTACCAAGGAGTAACCTAGGGTGATACATCACGTCAAGCGGATGCAGCGCAGGTGAAAGAGTAGCGTTGACAACGCGGAAAACTGACTTTCTCTCCATGAGCTTGGTGCGTGCCTTCTCACTGGATGCCTGGTTTGTGAGTTCTTGTCAGGCCAAGTCTCGCAACGCCAAATTAAAACACGAACAGCGACCTTCGCCTTCAGCTTTCTGAGGGACTGGCATGCATCTCCGATCGATTCCGAGGTTCCTTTGTAGAATTCAAGACAATCTTGCAGAGGGGTCGTGGCGTTGTATGTGCGAGATTGCAAACCGTACGTCGCCATTCTCAGCCTGGCCATGCGAAGTAAGAGTGCTATAAATTGCAGAGCTCAACAGACGTACGTTGCGAGATGACGTGCAACCTGCAGAACGAGTTCAGGATCTATCAGAAGGCCATCTTCCACGGCTGTCTTGAAGAATGTTTCTGTTTCATCCATGAGGGACTCCAGTTCCCTGATCCTGTTGCTGGGAAGATGGGATTGACAAATCTTGACGAGACACACGGATAGGGATGATGCGGCTACAACAAGCCCGAAGATACTGGAAAAGATAGAAAACGTGCTGAAGCCCATCGTATTCGGGCAGAAAGGGGTATGTTTAAATCTGGTGGGCCAAGACTCCTTCGTAGAGCAAGCTTTATAAGTTTCCAGCTTCCTGTGGTAAACATGCCAGGTCCGCGAGGTTTACACCAAACCAACCTCATGCTCGGGTAATCATTGAAACGTTGACTCATGGTCGGTCCTGCACATTGTATTGGCCAGTGTTCTGTGTGTACCATCTGACGGCAGTTCATAGCATGACGTGGCTGTGTTCCTGTCCAATTTCCGTTCTCGATCGACTGCAAGGATTAGGCGATGCAAAAAATTACCTCCTTGAAGGAAGGGATATTTGCGACCTCACCGGCACCCCGTAGTACTAAGGAGTGGAAGGGTGATCCATTTGCACGATATTCTTACTCATCTGCTAGTACGGTCGTATTACAAAATTATCGCTCCAACGAGCTTTTCTCAATCTTGCTTACACCACATCCTATTAGATGTATGATTCACGGGCGTCTTCGCCAGACCCTCGATGAGGCACCAGAAAATAATGTCGTTTGCCATTCGTACTGACGCTACCGAAGGGCAAATCACCAACCTCCCGATGGTCACGAGAGAAACCAAGACCGACCACCATCCTGGAATGGATATGGCCCTCCCAACTTTCTCTCGTCCCATGATCTCTTGATGTCCTTATTCCGTTGCATCACCTCCTCATACCGCTCATTCGTCACCCACCCGTCGCCCTCCAGTTGCAACCCTTCTGTCACTTCCTCAACCCGTTTCTCATACTCCATCAACCTGGGATACGCCTCCTGATGTTTTGCGATCTCATCCGCTTCAAATGTAACGGGATAAGCTGTACCAGGGGCGATGTCTTCCCAAGCGTCCTGGAGCTCCAACAACAGAGATGATGCTTATCAAATGACAGAAAGGCATCTTTACCTTTTTGTTTGGTGTCGTCTCTTTCTTCCTTCTCCCTCGTGCGCCTGAAAACGCACATTTCTTGACGGAGAAGAAACGGGGATATGGTGTTTCTGCCCTGAAACGCACAGGTTCCTTATCGGAAGATGATGAAACGGACAAGTTCGGCTGGACAGAGGTCGCAGAGTCAGCCAAACCTCCACACGTGCAGCTCCTCGCTATCGTCTTCTTCCTCAGCGGTAATATTTCTGTTCACTGTCTCGGCTTAGTTGACAGCGTCATCGTTAGGCACGATATTGTTTGGTGAGTCCCGTCCAGCGACATCTTGCTCTCGTTCTGATATTGGTGACTGTTAGCTTCGGGCCCACGGTTGTGTCTGGTCTAGGATATGCAAAGCTCAACTGATGAGCGTGCCTTCATGAGTGGCCACCTTTGTTCGTGGGTACTCCGAGAATGAAGTCCGTGGTAATTTCTTATTTCGCACAGTATCCATTATCTGTGCCGCTTATCGGATCGTTTATCGATGGCAGAGGGCCGGACTCATGCGCTAGTACCCGTATGACGCCACATGGGAACGAAGAAATGCATACTCGGGTTCCCGAAAGCCTTGGGCTCGTCTAGCCCGTGGGAGCAGTCGCTGCTGGGTGATTCCCACCCGATAAGAAGTCTCCTTCTCCCACCCTGTTTACACCAACCTCAGAGTGGTGGCACCCCCTGCTGCTGCCTTATGGCTTTCTGCTGGCGTCTTTGTGCCTCCTGCCAGCTGTCCGTTGCTGCTGCTTTCGAGCTTTAGTCATCGGTTTGTATCTACTCCACTCTGACGCGTAGTCGGTAGTTCACCTAAATGGCCCTGGAAGGGGGGCGGTCTGGGTAGCGGTCTAACCCCTGGACGAGAGCTTTCGCAGGCTCGAAACCGGTGCCTCCAGCCCCCTTACTCCTCCCTGCCCATATCATGCTGAGACAGGCCTCCTCTGTTGCGCGGATCCCATCTTTGGAGGGGGACGGCTGATGAATGGGACAAAGGAGTAGACTGCCCGGGATACCTTCCTCTGCACACAGACGATGGCCCACCACCCCACCCCACCCCCCGTCCCATTTCTGCCGTCGTGTCGGACCGCTGTCAATGGCATACACTGCCGTGTTCTGGAGATAGTCGGTTTCAGTTTGTTTACGGTACGTTGCGATTAATAGCCAGGACGAGTGCCTGACGGCCACAGACAGCGAGTACGTCGAGCCACATCCGCCATGCGTCCCTGCCCTATTCCATCTCTAGGCCCGCGCTGATTACGTGGCTGGTGCATAATGGTGCACCGCATGGGCGCCACCGCGGTGGCCGTGGTCTTTATTCATGACGGAGGCAGGGGGTATCCTTACCACCTGGCTCCTTGTCTCTGGCGTCCAGTTATACCTCTGCGACGATCATGTTCATTGCCATGTCGACCAGCATGGTGACGACCAACTTGGTGTATCTATGGCGAGAGAACTGTTTGAAGGTGGAGAGGAGGCAGTAGAGGATGAACCAGAGGGCCTTGGAGATCGAAGTGCATGGTTTGTATAGTAGAACTAGGTACTGTGGAGTGGCTGTACACAAAAGGCAGAATCCAACCACTTACTACACACCGCTTTATTTTGTCGCAGATCATTTCCACTCTACACAGTTGCTGTGGGTTAGGTACGAAAGGAACGCAGTGTTCCTGGTGATGCACTTACAAGGAATCTTTGAAGTTTTAGTTGTCATGATCAGAAAATTCCCGTTCGATCTCTATCGGTGAAAAACAATCCTGGCGTTTACGACTGGGAATGAACCCAGCACAATTGGCTAGTGCCACCAGGGTGCCCAAACCCGAGGTTAATCTGTCTCTTGTCACCACCATGATTTTTTGCGGCACTACGGATAAACGTAGGGCCGTGGTATGACTCCCCTCCGAACTTGAACAGTAAGTGGCAGACGGGCACATTATAGACACAGCCCAGGCTGAAGGTGGCAGCCCGATCAAACTGACATGCCACCAGCAGACTCCAAACTCCAAAGTGCTTCTCGACGCGGTGTTGGGTATGCGCAGCCATCTCCGTCACACGAAATGGCTGGCATTCACTTACTACGAATTCAATCAGACTGGTTCCCCATCACTCTGCAATGGAAGTACACCCTCGCGAAATGGCGCCATATGGACTTGGACACCGGCAAATGGATCCGGTATCCGACACGTGGCTGTGAACGAGATCATGTTCGGGTCCGCGTATAAATAAGTCTCCTGGTGTTAGCGTACGGACAAGTCATGTCTACGCCCTCCGTCTCCTTTGCGCCTTCCTCTGCGACACTCTCAAAACACTTTCAAGCTGGCCAGGAGCCCACATTTGCCTTTGCAAGGCTGCAAAGCGACATCTGTCTCATCCACCGTGCGCAGATTGGTGTGTCTGGTGATCACCCATGACTCACACTCCCTTGCAGTGGTCGGACAGACCGTCGATCCTTCGGGTACACCGTGGCTCGACATTGATGTCTTTCGACATGAATTTGTGTCCATGTTTCGCTACTCGCACTCGGCACGCGTGCACCCCCTAGACCTTAGGGTGCTCGAATCCCTTTCGGACCATGCCGTCCGGTACGAGCCAGACAATGGCACCGTTTTCCTCGCAAAAGACCTCATGGCGCACCTGAAGCGCATCTTGGATGCCACTGCCATGTTCCACAGGACTGGCAGGCACCCACGACAACAGCGTTGATGTTCTCATTTCAGAGCGCTCATCAGGGATTACATGTATCCATGCCGTTTCTGTTCCTCGTCTGTTCACCCCTCACTGTATTCTATCAGCACCATACTTTTAGATTACGCTGTTCGTTCTAATCATACTCTGCAATCGTCATTCCTTGTTGGCATCATGACAAGCCAGATATCACTCCCATGCAAAACGGCATTCACTAAACACCCGATCCCCGTGTCACCGCCCCTGTGAGACTACCGTCCACAATCAGCTTCGTCTGACAGGAACCGACTGACAGTCTCGATCGTCCGATGAACGATATGCCACGGATCAGCTGTCAGCCCAACCCACTTGTTTACCTGGCTCGGCAAGATCAAGAAGACGTCACAAAACGATGGATGCGTCGCTCCCGCTGGACATCAAGGTGCCTCGTCATGAATAGCCCTTTGATCAATACAGCCATACTTACGTATGACGTATATCCTGTGGAACTCCGTACTCGGCGCTATAGCGTGCAATTTGACAAACTCATCTCCCGTTGCGTATTCTTCGGAATTGACGGCGAGAAAAGGTGTTGAGATCGTCTTATCCCATGGATCCAGCCCTGTGTCCAAAGATACAAGTCAAAACTAAACAAACAGCGTCACGAAACGTACTGTGGACAGCAGGATCAAACACGATGACATGGCTAAAGTCGAAACGGACGTCCGTCACAGCTGCCATCTGACACGATCACACACGTAGACGTGCAACAGTAATCATCTTACCGCTAGGCTTCCGCCAAACGAGTGGCCTGCGATGATAAGCTTCGTCACGTCCACCACGTGCCATCCTTCCCAATTACACAGCGATGACGCTCTACGAGTTGAAACGAGGTCCTGGCCACGCGTCAGTCGTTGAAGCGCTCGAAGCACGCCATCGACCTCGGATAAGCGAACAGCCAGCTGAACTTGCCGAAGCATCGTGTCGTCCACAGGTTGTTCCCCCAGGTCTGGCCATCTACATCCTGGTCAGGACAATGTCTTTGCACCTCTACACCCACGCACTCGAGCTCGGCCCAGCTCAACCAACACATGTCCTTTGTCTCGTGTTCGTTGGTTATCCGCACACTCGGACCGGTGCCGTCACGGTGTTCCACCGCAGCGACGACATACCCGCGCGATGCCAACTCCCCGCAAACGGCCGACTACCCACGTTTAGGAATGGACACAACCCTCATCAGAAGCATCACTTACGTTCATCAACGGCGAACAGCCCGCCCCATGGCTAAACAAGATGGTCCGCCACTTGGTCGATTCGGGTGGCTCTCTCAGCGGTGCGTCCCGTACAGCTGGAAATGTTGTCCCCCAAGTAATGACGGCGACGGCGGCGTCTGTAGTGAACACGTGAATGAGAGGCGCACCACATCGAAAGAGGCGACGTACAGAGGATGAGCTTGCACACCGGATTCGTGGACCAGTTCGCTACCTTGAGGAGGCCATCGACCGTCTGAATCAGTCTATCTGGGGTCAATACGTGCACACGGACACATGTCCCGCAACATTACCTCGGAAACCAGGTGACATGTGCTTTATGTGCAGCCCTTGGCTCGCTCGGGTAAAAAAGAGTAAACAGGATGGTGTCGAGGGTAATGCCGACTTGGCCTTGTGGCATAGACCGATGTCTAAACGTGCCAAAAGTCTGTGGTGGGATGGGTAGTTCGACATCCCGGACGCCTACTGGATAGTGTCCACTGTAGGCAGGTAATGTCCTCGAAAAAAGGGCACCAAAGGTTGATCGTCTCTGGACCATCTCAAACGTATCTGCGTTGGTCCATTGAAAGGTTGGATTCAGACTGAGGATGAGGATGGTATTCGTCAAGGAGGGGTTTATATCACCGTGGGAATTGTTTCTCTTTTTGGTTGAGTTCGGTACTAGGAGTCGCCTGGTACGTGCATGTTAGATCCAAGCCATTTATTGTGGTGTTATTCTGACGCTTTACAGATAAGCCATCTCCCGAATAAACTCGGTGAGAGCGCGGTTTGCATGCCTCATGTCATAGTATTTGACCTATAGAGTGAGTCTGTCGCGTCCCTAGAATTCCATTCCAGCGGAAAGCTGTTCTTGACAAGCAATTTACGTTGAGCGCCAGTGTACATGAGGCCGATGATATCGCCCATCTCCACTGCAAAGCTCAAGCGCTCGCGCCACATCCAATCTCCGTCACTACCTACAGGCGAGGCCACGCGGTAGCATGCTGTTAAGGGGGTTTGTCAGATAGAATCAGCGCATTACAAGAGGCTGGAAGGCTCGACCTGGCAGCGAGGCCCAAACTTTTGACGACCTATAGGAGTGGTTTTTGGAAAGGGTCGTCCAGGAACCTGATCATTCTCCTTGGATCAGTGACATAGAGTCATAACTAATGGCTACCAGTCCACCGAATGGAATTTTACCTCACCATCTCGAGAGAGCGAGGATACTATCATCCACGACGGTTACTGCTGTATCAGAGCGGCAGTGCCAACTTGAAAGCGGAGCGCTAAGCAAGGATGTCGAACGTGTCACAAGTTCGAGAAGCAACTCAGGGTAGTCAACGCGTAGGATTCCACACGCGCGCACGCGTTATATCAATTCAATAAACTCCCAAAACTTGACAACTGCAACTATGACTACACCTTGAGCCTGTCCACCCTTACCTCGTGCACCTCGGCTTCCTCGGCCGCATGTCTTCTATCCCACCAGACCCGGACTCCCGGACTGGCCAAAACTCGGATTTTCTGGATTCCACCTTTCCACCCCCCTCAACCCCACATAACACAACACTGAGACGACGAAGCCGACGTAGATGCCACAATCGCCTGATCCGTCCCTGGCCACGGGGCCCACATACCACGCTTGCGACATGAACGGCACCAGCGCTCCAATCGCACACAAAAACGCCAGCACTGCAGGGGTACTCCGCGGAAGCAAGTTGGGCGTGTTCCATGTCGCGATCGGGTAGACGGTTTCACTAAATGATCCGCGGCGGAAGAGAACGTGCTCCGTGATGACGATGCCTGAAAAAGCCGCGCTCCAGTACCCGATGATGCCTATCACATTGGACGTGATGAGCTGCGGACGATGGACAGCATAATTGCTTACTCAGAATATCGACAAATGTGATGTAAAACTTGCGGGCACCGACAATGGCGACAGGAATCAAGCTAGCAACCCCGGTGAGCTGTGGATCTGACCATCGTACACAGGGAGAAACAAAACGCACATGGCTTCAGATACGAGGATGTAGACCCAGCGTGGTATAACGGAGAACCAACGGGAGACGGACATCAGACTCGTACTGAATGTGTACATGGTTGGTGCACTCGCGCTTGGTATACCCAACGCGACGAGCACTGTAAGGAACTTGCCAAAACCACCTAGAGGTGATAGAACACCATACAATAGACCCCCGACAGATGTGCTGTTCTGAAAAGCAGTATTCCACACCGGAACATTGGGAGCTGCAGCTGCAAAGGCAGCACCTAGGATGTGGCCAGTGATCTGTTGTCAAGGTAAGTCGCTGGACAATGCATATCGCAGAAACCTTACAGATGATGTTACAAAGCCCAAGTAGGCGTAGGCAAAAATTCGTGTGCTATATGCCTCAATGTCAGCGCGTGGACAGAAAATGGGATGCGACTTACGATGATGCAGTAGGATTATGATATATACCGTAGTCGGGACTTATTGAGCTCCAGCTGATAATAGTTGCGGCAATGGTGGACGCAAAGGACAGGACCGAGGATACAGTGGCAGCAGGGGCCGGTACGCGCAGGTTGGCCTGTAGTTGCGGGTACCCAATAGCTAGCATAGAAATGAAGGCGACGACACTTGGCACCCACGCGATGCACTCGTAACTGTGAGCAAGTTCTAGCCAGCCCAGAACACAACATCAAAAAACGTACAAATGAATAAATCGATAGCCAAAAAAGGTCACCTATAAGCACTCAGTATACTAATCAAATGAATGAATGAACACTGTTACGAACAACCAACGTGATGACACTGATGATCACAATACCCAAGGTATCATTCAGATGCGAGCTTACACTCGCCATCGTCTGACCACCAATGATGGAATTCAATATCAGAAACCCTTGCATCGAAATCACGTTGAAAGTGCTCGGTATTATTGAGCCATAGTATCTTGAAACATGTCATTGGGCGCAATGCATTCCACATCTATTCATGATCACTCACCCAAACGAAAAGCGCGACTGAACCATGGCACGCGTCCCCAATTTCGGTCCAAAGACTGCACTAGGGGCACATTCAAACCACGGACAACACGGGGACTAAGCAGCTCACAAGTACGCCGGGAATATACAAGTCCTAGTGTCCCGTTTCGTGAGCGACAGCACGAAACAAAGCCAACAAAATCTCACACGAGGTCAATCACGATGATGACGATGATCGAATCACGAATACCCAAGGAATAAAACGCTGGCCCCGCAGTTCCTGTACTGAAGCTGCAAGGCCACGATCAGTCAAACGATTTCGGCCCGATGCATGCTGCCTACCTGAGGACGTTCATGTTGCATGAGAACCACACGAAGAACATTTGGTACCACCGCGTATCCGTTCGATCCTCTACTGGGATGGGTGCGATCCTGACACGACACCACGTCGGTCAACAGACCAACGTATCAAGCACAAACGGACGCACCCGTGGGTTTCTACGCCCAAGTGGTCCAATAGGGTAGTAATGCGATAGAGGAATTGGAGCGAGGTGCGTTGGCTGCTCGCCTCGGGGTGTTCAATAGGAGAGCTCTTCTCTGACATGTTCGGTGAGCGCGACATGGAGCGAACATGCACCTGGTCGAGCGTAAATCCAGACATTCGTTCCGTGGGACGCAGTGGGTTTTAATGGACGCGGATACAGTGGTGCTCGGCGACGGGGCCAAGATCATATGGGGTTTAGAACCATTTGTCGGTTATTTTATGACCTATTAAGCTAATTTAGTACCACCAATAGTGTGCTGTGTACCTCGTTACTGAGGGGTCTCGGACGCCGCTCCGTTAGATTTCCGCTCGCCGAGGTGGGCATCCAAGGTCGGAATCGTTGGAAGTTGGCATTGCGATGGTCAAAACCTGAATTGTTTCAACGCCCGCCAAGGCCGTCACACGATCCGATTGATCCTCCTCGCGTGTGTTAGTACCCGGCATTCCGACGGTGAGCGTCGTTCCTTGTCCCTGTTCTGGTAGGTACCATCACATGGTCGAATGAATGGACATAGAAAGCCTCTGATGATAGGACTTTGTGAGGACACGTGCCAACACCAAGCTCAACTTCTCGTCCGTCCCGAGGGGCGAGGTACG
>JBBPUD010000146.1:0-49720 GCA_038094475.1 Phylloporus aff. rhodophaeus | reverse complement strand
TGCTACCAGTCGATCCAGCGCTGGAATTCACAAATCATGGGTGACAAAAACATTCCGATATAATTCGGAATGGACGAGTTGGCTGTTTGATTGGTTCAGTGACATAAGTGAGTAATGACGCCTATCCGGGATCACACAGAGGCTGGGGTCGACCTGTACACTCTCATTTCGCTTGTAGGCAGTCGCGAGGGTGACTACTCAGCCCTCAGAGTCACACCAGTTGGACCTTGTTGACCCACACTCATGGCTCTGGGCATGTGTCCCCAGAGTGTGGCCATACCCGTGACCGCCTAGGTGTTCTGTTGCTGTGCCGGTCAATTACATTAGACATGTAAGGATGTCGCTGAAGGTTAATGGAGGCGAAGCCTGGGCTGTGAGGTATGGCATCGGCCGCTACGAATCAATCCATCATGATGTGTCTGTACCCTCTACGTTGACGGCGAGTGCATAGATCTGGAATGCTGACTCATTGGATTTCTCTCAAGGTTGTCTCCGCTTTTTCGTTGCCGACATCTGGATGTTATGTGCTGATGTTTTAGACGTACTTCATTGTTTCTCACCGATACCGAGGCTATCCCCCTATGCCTGCTCAAAGATTCCCCTCCACGCCTTCCTTTTCCACGTCCCTCTGCACCACCGTCCTTCTTCCACTCATCACGCAAGGCACGATCGATATCTCTAGCGAACAAGCTACCCTCGCTTACTTGAGCTTTCTAAAAGGGTATACGCAGTATCAAAGTACCTGGATCATAGACACCCTACGTAACACCGACTTCGCAAGGCTTGATCGTGCGGGCGAAATAATACCCACTCGGTCAGCAACAGGCAAGTTTCATCCTTCTATATCGCCTACCTGGTCTCACACTATCTTGTGCTAATCGATTTGAACAGTGATATCCACGTTTAGAGGATCTTATCATTTGAGACCAGCGTTTCTGATGGAACACACGCAAAGTGGTACTGAGGCGATCCAGACCATATATTACCAGGAGCAAATCTTTGCTAAAAATAGTTATCTTCGTTTGTTTGGATCATATTCTGACATCTGTGCTGGACGCATGAAACTGCAGCCAAGGATAGTTACACAACTAAACTAACAAGGGTATACTATTAACTCTTTCACAATGTGACAGGTTGGATTCAGATTTGCAACAATATGCAGAAGCAAGGATGGCACAAACCGACCACAGATGTGGTACTGAGAAGCTGAGCTAGCGACGATCGACTGCTAAAGAGATGACCAGTAAAATTATAGTCAAACCAAGACTGGTTTCTGAAAAAATGTAATTCAATTGGACATGAATCTAGTATAATGGTAATGAGATAGCTCACTCCGCGGGTTTCCCTTGCAAATAGCCATAGGATAAAACGCCTAGGAAGGGCTATTTTCATCGCCTTCATTTCCTGGAAACTCCGCTGCAACTGAGTATTTATCTGTTCGCATTCCTTCTGCAAACTACTAGCAAGGGCTGGATCATTCTGCAGTTTTGCCTCGTCTGCGAGTTCCTTCAAGGTTCTCCTCTGCTCTGAAAGGAGCTGCTGAAATCGAGAATACAGAACTTTGCCCGCTTCCGTCTCATTTATGCGCTTCTGCTGCTCGACAAGCTCTTCCTGGAGGAGAAGAGCATCTTTTGCGATCTCCATCTTTATAATTTCATCCACGATCTGCAACGCAGTTCCGGGTGTGTTGTCAAATCGTCGGGGGATGGCACCTTCACTGACTAGTGGCTGCCAAAATTCGTTGATCAACTCTCTCTCTTTCATCTCACACAGAGCAAGCCCTTGGGTCCCCTTTGCTTTGTCCCACATGGTCGTCACGAGCCGTGCTCGACGTAGAGGTATATTTCCACAAATCTTACCGAACAACTTGAGGTCCCTGTAGGCGGTACCAGATATACGATTGTCGGTGATCCTGTGGAGGTAGACTACCCCAGTGAGTTTGAGTGTCGTCCCGTCCGGATACCTTGTATACACTATCAGTATGAGGGACGATAGAATCTTCCCGGCTCAATCACATACTTTTTTGTGAGCCAGTTGCCGGTCAGTTGCAAAATATCCATATCCGATCGGTGCGTACCGTCGAATCCAGGGGTGTCCACCAAGACAAGACGGAGACCCTGATGGTATATAATATACGGTGTGATGCTCTGGGTTGCGGGTTCAAGGTTGCTTGCTTTGGCCTTTTCAGCATTCCCGGTGAGAGTATTGATAAACTAGAATCTTCTAATTGAGACTACTCGTCGTCCAAGCTCACATGGTTCACTCACGTTGGTCTTCCCGGACCCAGTTGGGCCCATAACACTGCACAACAGAAGTTTGTTACTGAGTCATGGTAGATTTGATGGGATACTCACACAATGATCACATCATTAAGACCTGGCTTGAATTTATTCATTGGTTTCGCCAGAGCTATTGACAAGAGGATGCCGAGGGGATCGCCACCGAGTCCGTCGTAGAAACGTTTATAATCCAGGCATCTTCACACGTTTCTTCTGCGTGCCACCACACTTCCTTTGCGGTGCAAACCGATGCTTCTGGGACCCGTGAGTTATACGAACATTTAATTCCACAGGCCTCATTTACTGAGGTTTGGCCTCCGATTTGATGTGGTCCTGACACGCCACCAGGCATACCGAGGTATTGATACCCACATCTGTGTCATCACGCGCCCAATTTACTGATCCGGGTAAGAGTATCTGGGACGCTACAGAGGTATCTGCAGCCAGCTCTGTACAGTGCTGGACACCAAAAGACATAAATTAAATTCCGATGACTCACAGCCTCGAACTCAAACATAGCCTCGAACCACAAGGCATGGAGTACATGAGGATGTTATTTGATGTATGGGCCAGGGTTGAAGGACTTCAAATGAGACCAATCGACGCAGGTGGAGCCGAACTTAGTACAATAATGCGCATATCCTTGTCGCACCCGACTTGCATGATACGTCGATACCGAGAGTCTGTAGAGTGCGATCAACACAGAACTGTTCTGCATATCACAACCCCTGTTGTACGTGCATACATCCGGGCTGAATATCCCATCACACGGGACTACGACCGAGGGAAACTCGCTGGAAGGCGAGTGGGGTACTCGATAGCGGATGGCGGATGGCAGATGGGAAAGTGCTCAAGGCACGTGAAGCCTGTTTTGGATCATCCAATCGGAACCCGGACACGCTACCGTGTCGGGGACCATCAAAATAATTTCACTCCCACTTATATTTGGATGGCACACGCTCCTATGAAGATTTCTAACGGATGCGCCTGTACCCGTTCACAGTTCCATTCATCAAGAATAATGGCTGAATGCGACATGACAAGAGCCTCTAGCTGCCAGTATCAAGTTCGTGCTTGAGAAATAAGTAGCTCCGCGGATGAATGGATCCTCACAGTTGGGGCTCGCTTTCACCAGGCATAGTTGGTTCCTACACCTTGCGCACCCATTCACGCTCAAGGTATTCCAGTCCAACTCGAGTACATCCATTTGTAGAAGTTTGTGCGTTTGTCCCCACCTGCCTAGCCTCGTTGATCGACTATAACTATCATACAGAATATATCAAACTCAATCTTCCCGTAACAACTGAAGCGCAGCTTTAAGGCAAGAACAGGCTCGGAAGTCGTGTTGAGGATCCTACGATCACCTGAAGTCACCGGCACCGTTTACCGGTCACAAACGTTTACAAGTAGCGCCCAGGCCCCAAATTGTCCAACGCCACCATTGTCTTGTTTTTAGGCCGGCAGGATGCGTAGGTGACTCTCAGATGCTGAGCGCTGAGGTGCGAGAATTCCTTACACCGTTTACACTGGCTTTCGCTCTGAATCAAGCCATCTTTTTGGGTAGCAAATCTACATGAAACAACCCGCTGACCGCGGTGGTCTACCGGCAGGGATAATGCTGGGCCTAAGTATTCCCAGGAAGGTGCCTAACACTTCATGACAATTGGGTTGATTGATTCAGTTGTCCATGACGCCCGGCTTTTCGCGGTTATGCCGATAGACGTCTCGCTTGCCAAAGTTTAACACAGAGTCCATCCCATGTATATGAATCATGGGCGCGGCGCAGAACTCCTGATCGTCATTCCACCTCTTACACTCTAACACTCTAACAAGCCCGTGATGTCACTATCTGTAATATACGTCGTCCGGGGTATGTGTGGCATTCATAAACATGCCAGGTGGTTGATCAACGCTCCCTAGTCGTTTCTAGCGTTTTTCAGGTCCTGGGGCTTGCTTTGACAGCATGGCGGATCTACATTCGTCTCAGGATTCATCGCTTTTGGTGGGAGGATGCCTTTGCGACGATGTCGTTGTTTACCAGTCTGTTCTGGATAATATCGGAATGGATCTTTTTGCAAAGCGGTACGCATTCCAACCTATAAATGATGATCGCAGTCACTCATGACTAGCGTCTAGACGGTTTGACTTCCGTCGTGACCTCGTGGATGTACTCCTTGACTTATACCTCCATCCCGATGTCTGTATTTAAATGCTTTGTCTGCAATTGTGACTTCTTACGTCTTGTATCTAGGTTAGTACGCATGAGCGTGCTGTTTTCTATCATCAGAATCATCCCCGAAAACTCTCGCCTTGTCAAACTTACTCATGCTTGTGTAACATACTACGTGGCCTGCTGGATAACACTTGTCGTCATGAAAGTCGTGCAATGTGCCTCAGATCCCAGCTGGCACCATCAACCATTCACCTCCGGGAAGCCCTTTTGTCTTGTGAAACCACCCATCTCCATCGTTCAATTCACAAGTAAGATCGTACGCTTTCCCGGCCATGGCCTCGACACTGATCACACACGCAGCGGATTGCACCGCAGTGTCCATTCTCGTCATACTCCCCCTACGTATGCTCTGGAGAGTCAAACTCCCCAGACGCCAAAAGCGGATGATCCTCTCCATCTTTTCCTCGAGCGTCGTCCTGGCCTTTGGAGCCCTCTTCCACACCCTCGGCCAGCTATTCAACATGCCCCTGCTGATGGTCGCGGGAATCAACGTCGAGGTACGTCGCACCCAGAACACCGCTTTCTGCATCTGTTTACCCCCCCCCCCCACTCACAAAGATCGCGTTATCGTTGATCGTGTGTAACCTCCTCGTCGTCGTGACGTTTACATACCGTTTTCTGCTGCGGGACAGGGACGGTGTGGATGGCGTTGTGGCGGCCTCGATAGGGTACGACGACGATTTCACGACGCCGCTCACACGGACCGCGCGGACAACGTCCCTGCGGCTGACCACCGTCGACCTTGCTGATTATCAACGTACGCGCATGACGGAGAGCAACGTTTGTACCTCGTGTCCTCCCACGCAAGGGTTAAGAGATTTGTTCCTAGCAAGTTGATACAGGACACGTATGATATTTATCCACGCGATCTCGAGTGAGATTGTGCGGTGAGAGGATCCCTCGAGTGTCGAATCCCACCAGGGTTTGATCGGACATTCCATGTTACGAATCGTTTCTTGATTTGATGAATGTTATTCGTTGGTACAAATCTCACCATGGTCATTGGCTGATAACGATCCCGTATAAAAAGTCTATACTGCATGGCTATATACATGCACTCGTTCTTCATCCTTGCGCATACAAACACACAAATCAATCCCGGAAAGAGTATACCTCGGCCACACCTCTCTCCCCGTCAATTAACGCTACAAGCCGACGCACACAGCAAAGCAAAACAAAAAGCAAAGAAAAAAATGGGGGAGTCTATCCATGTACAAACACAACCGGAAGGTCAGCTCGACCCACCCTTTTTCCCATCCAACGCAGCATGCAGTATTGAAATTGCACTCTGCACGCTACGCTGCCTCGTCGATGGGCTCGTCCCGCCCAGTCTCAAACTCCCCTTGCGATCTGAGTTCGCAGGTGGGGGTGGAGGCGTCGGTGGGGAGCTATTGCTCGAAGCGCTCGGCGAAGAGGCGCGCTCCAGTGAGGGCGTCTCGCGCCCGTCGTCGGAGGGTGTCATCGGCCGCGAGGACGTCGGCATGGGGATAAAGTGCAACGAGGTGGAGGTGAGCGTTGGCGACTGGAACTGGCTCTTGGGTGAACCCAGCGACGCGGATTTCTCAAAGGTAGCAGGCGGTAACCGCTCGTTCTCAATGTCCGACCGCCGACTGTCACACGCATATAAGCTGACCATGATATGTAGCAGAAAGGTACGTACGCATCTTCAAAGCTCGAAATGGCTTGCTTGATACCTTCCGCACCAAGCGCAAGCGTTCCGTATGGGAGCTTGCCAGTGGACGATATGCTCTTGAGTTCCGAAACATTTTCGGATTCCTCCCTACATGCGGTCATGTGATACATGTCCTCTGTGCAGAGAATTTGACTCACCGAAGCACGGCATACACACGTGCCATACGCCCCACCGCAAGAATTTTGTTCTTGATAACCGCTCTCCGATCCCGGACAGCCTCATCGTGGTGTTGTTCGCGAACGTGATCGTCCTCGAGTTCCTCCTTGGAACATGTGTTGAGGACAGCTACCAGCATATCCGTGACTTGGGTGAAAGATATGTCGACACGAGTTGAGACCACAGAACAAGATGACGCACTCTTTTCCCCAACGAATGGTAGACTCCACTCGAAAACATCTTTAAAGTTCGGTAACCAATATGGATGCGATGTACAGTTGAATTGCGTAATGTTCATGGTATTGTTCTCGTACTTGAGCACCGCTGCCTTGTTGTTGTACACATCAAGGTAGTTCGGAGCAGAGAATATTGTGATGAGGGTGGGGAAGCCGGTGCCCTGGGCTTTCCGGTACATCCGGAAACTAGACAGGATGAGCGTCTTACCAAGTAGGTCAGAGTACCACACACACCCAGAATCCTGAGCCTCATGGGCCCGAATTATCGACAACAGATTGTTCTTCTCCAGGAACCTGCACGTGGCCGAGTAACTTATCGATTGGAAATAGGGAATCGATCAAAATGGGCGTCTGGAACGGTGGAGCATATACTCACGTAAAGAAATAGGAGCAACCCCTGACGTGATTGTGCATGTAGATTTCTTTTCCTTTTTCTGACCCAAAATCTTCTGTTGGATCTGACCAGAGGATGTCGCACATAAGACCATGCGTTGGAGGCTCGCGAAACCGGTCCAACTATCAGTAAAACGGATGAGTTGACCAAGTATCCCGAGAAGATCTCGGTATGCGAACCGTTTGCAGGTCATGAACGGTCTGCAATTCCGGGGACAAGCCACCATGTATGCACAAGAACTGCTTGTTCATGATAGCGGCAAGCGGGAGTGCACAAAAGGATTCCATGCATGCGTCGTATAAACGCTCGGAATACTTGTGTTGGCCTAGACCTCTCGAAATGAAGAAATGAAGAATGGGATCAGAAACTGGCTCACATTCAATCTTGAACGTAAAGTACTCGGTTAAACGCCGACATTCGTGGTTACCACGAAGCAGGAACAAACTGGTGGGAAAGCATATCTTGAGTGCCCAGAGATACAAGACGCACTGTGAAGAGAGATGAGGCAATGGCTCGCTTAGATAAGAAAGCACATACCTCAATGCTAAAGTATCCCCGATCGACATAATCTCCGAGAAAGAGGTACCGGGTCGTCTTCGGGTTTCCACCCTTCTCGAAGAGTTTCATAAGGTCGTACTTGATATGGTATCAGCATGGCTTGTGCACCATGCAGAGTAGATCACGCACGTATTGACCATGGATATCACCACAGACTGGTGAGAGGAAGGGATCGCATGAACACCACCACCTTTGGAGAAGCTCAACGTGGAGACCTCACCTGTGACGGGTGCATCGATATCCAGCACATTGGGCTCACTGTGGAGCAGAGCGGTGGCCTTTTCAACGATCCAAAGGGCGTGTTCCTCCCGAATCCTACCTTCGTGGAAGAAGTGATCCTTGAGGAAATCGAGATTGGGCTTGGTCGGATCATGCGGGGAGAAGAACTGGGCGTCTGTCGGAATACCCACAGCAGGCTGCACGACCTAGCGCCACACAGAAATGAGCGATGACCGGGTGTATGATGAAAGAAAGACGCACGTCTTTGATAATGCGCTCTCGCGTGCTGATGATCGCGCCATTGTCGAGATACTGAATCGATAAGTCTACGGCTGGCTTGTTCGCGGGATTTCTGTGCTCGATCTCTTGAATGGCCTTGTCGAAATGAGCTCGCGCAGTCAACATGGTGATGAGAGAGTGAGTGGGTCACAGGAATGGACGCTCTTGGCTATGTATTACGCCGCCACACAGCTTGACTTGAACGCATGTCTATAATTGGACTCTGAACTTGGCACGCCTGATGTGAGCGGAACGGTAGTTGGCTGGTGGCTGGCTGGCGCAGAAGACTTTTTTTTTTTTTAAAACATCCACATTCATGATGGCGGCCCTTTCGAAGCGTCGCTTGTGCAGGAAAAAAAAATTACAATCCCTGCCCCATAATCGTGGGAAAATATATCTCAAAGATGAGCCGCTCGGGTGCGACTCAGGCCAAGGACAGACTGTATGGACAGCTGGCTTCGAGTCTCAAAAACATGACCCGTGCAGTCGGTCAAACAGCCGATCTCATGGAACAGCTGCAACACGACCTGGATGCGATGAGAGTCCTCGCAGGTACCCATGCTGCACAGTGAGTGACAGGCTACGATACTACCTCATTCCAACGGTGACTACTGGTTTACTAGATTCATGACCGTTGCGGCAGAACTGGCGGCAGAGACGGAAGGGGAGGGCAATCAGGCTGAAGATCCCCAGTCTGGGAAATCATGACTCTGAGTGAGCGATAACGCATCTTTGGTGAATCGATCGATGAAACGGGAGCCTTCTACCTGCAGGCGTTTAGCATGGCTCGAGGACGCACCAGTTCTTAGTTTCCGTTTTCGAGTCTCCTAGATGACACCGTGTTCTCTTCTGCCAACACACGTCTGTCATCTCAGTCTCAGCTCGTGGCGATCAACGATCGGATAGTGTTACAACACAAGACGTACTATTGCATAAGAGTCTACAGTATCACAGTCCATGTTTATTAACTACGCGAAGGCGATGTCTCACATTCTCAGTCCTCCTTGGGGACATACCGAATGTCTCTGTGGGGACAATTTGATTTCTTGGGCGAGTCTATCGATACGTTGGCATATATCGCAGCGAAACAAATTGGTGCTTACTGATGGGAACGAACGCGCCGTCGAGGAGCGACCCCTTTAGGTTAAAGTACCAGCTGATGTTGTCCAGCTGACCATGCGAACAACCCACGGTAGGGGTGTACTAGAACACGAGAGCAACCGTTACCAGACAAGATCCGGTAGCATACGTGGTGAACTTACACCTGAACCTTGCTCGAGTGCAGCAAGGATCTCAGACAGCGTGTACGTATGGCGTCGCGAAGGAGTAATGCCCGCGTCTGCGAGCCACTTGTAGGTCGGGAGCGTCTGGAACAGCTGCAGGACGGTCTCAAAGTACACCACAGCCTTGCGCCAAGGTCAGCTAGTGCGTGAGAATCGCCGAGTATAAACGGCCTACCTCGGTTCCGGAGGGGGCATCTTGTGGGAGGCAAGAGAGTTCTAGTGTACTATAGATGGAAGGAAGCTTGGGAACTGCGGTGGGGATGAAACACGCTGCAGGTCTTACCTGTAACATGTGCCATGGGTCGCCCATTCATGCTTTTGGACTACGGTCAACCCGATGGCCGATTAAGCAAAGGACTCGTCAGACGTACGTTCCAAAAGTGCTCGTTGGTACCATCAGCGTTCAACCAATACTGCTGCATATAGTCCAGTGTCGAAGTTGCCCCTTGCTGTTCAAGAAGCTAGAGACGTCACGCTTAGAATCGACTCTTCTGGCGTCTCTTGCAATTCGACTCACCTGGCGAATATCGTAGTCACGGGAAGGATCACAGTTCTCAATAAATCCGCCACCACATCTACAAATAATCAAGGTAAATGACCATTTGCGTCGTCGATAGAAATGATAAACACACTCATCGGGCCACAAACCTGTCAAGCATATTAGAACTTTTGATACTTTGCACAATGGTCACATACCATGGATCGTCCAGCTGTCACTAGGGCTTCCGGGGACATTCGTATCCCAGAACTGCGAGGATGCGAGTCAGCCTTGATGAGACAATATTTGGCGCGAATATAGTTACCTGAGTCTGTAGCAAGAGGCCCTAGGGTACGGTCAAAAACGGTACTGTGGCATTTCGAAGTGCAACATACACCAGGGGATTCGGTACAACATGTGTTAGACACAGGCGATCCCTGACAAGAGGGCGGGAGATCCAAGGGGCAACCAGAGCTAATGGTACCAGAGAAATGAGGGGAGTTTGGCGTGAGCAACGCCGGTACAAGTAACTGGGCTATCAGGGAAAGAGACGGAAGCATGTTTGCCGCAATGCAAACTGGCCACTGCGTATTTATGCCAATGGCCGGGTCTAGACTTTGATCAGACTCTGAGCCTTTTCAACCCACCTCAGGGTGGGAAGAGGCGGATAAGGGGATACCGAACCCATGGATCACTATGCCCATAGAAAGCATGGTGATGGAACCGCAGCGAATAGAATGCTGAACCTGTGTCCCTTGTTCAGCGCGCATAGATAAGAAGCTTCCTGTGAGCACCTATTCTAAGAACCTACCCTGTTGCGCACCAAGATACAGCGTATTAGGCGCGTTCTTGGCGCTCATTTGCAGAGGCAAATGCTCATTTTCGATAGACTTGCCAGCCTAAGCAGCACAACAAGTGAAGCCTTGTCATGGTAATTCAGATTCCTAAGAGATGGAGGCTAGTCACCGTACCATTTCTTCGACCGGCCAGAAACGCAGCGACCGAAGAAGCTTTGAGTTAGGACATGCGTGTCACACGTTCAATCTTCGATCCGGCGCTGACCGGCGTAAATTGTCCCTCTCGAAGGCCACTAGGTCCAACTAGGAAGTGGCTAGGGGCCAACTTCCCATAGCCGGTATTGCCGGTCGCACGTTCGTGGTGACTTATAACAAGGATGCCGAGAACGTTGTTATAGCGCTTCCCAAGTTTTAATCCTTCCTTGGAATCATTCATCCCAGAACTTGGAGGTCCAGCGCAACGTCCATCTTCAAAGGTTGTTCTCAATTCGGCCCCCACGTACGAAACTGAACCAAGGGATGATGCATCGTGGTTGTGACCACAGCCGCATAATTGTCACTAGAAGCGCACGGTGCATGAGAGCGAATGGTTCTAGTTTGGCCGTATCGAGGTACACGCGATGCTAAACGGCTTGACCGTGGGGGAGCTGTGGGGTACTCTGCTCAGGAAAGGGCAGAGGTCCAAGTCGGCTGAGAAAAGGGGATGCTAGCCAAGTAATGGCCCTGGTGCTAGTTCCTGTGTTTGAATGCGATAGAATTTAGTACCTTAAATGTTGCTAACTGAATGAAAGCTTACTGTGAGGCATCTTACGACGGAAACCTGCTCACTGCCAGATATTCCTTCTCCAGGGTCATTCACTTCATAAAGTTCATGCAGGGCAGGCAAAAACCACAGAACAAAGCACGGTTTCTGGAACTACGATGTTGACCAAATTGAACGATGTTGGTAGACCGTGTGAATTGTGGTTCGACCAACTCCGCTGCAACTGCAACGGTAAATACCTTGTGGATCTTTCAACTCCCCATGAAGATCGTCATCAACACATCGGAATCTGTCAGTGATCGCCAATAATTATCAGCTGCTTTCTTGTTCACTTGTGGACATCCTGACCTCGTTGGTGCTAACGGTTTTTTTACTGGCGTTCCAACAGAGAACCGTCCGCAGAAATGATCGGGCACACTAAAAGCCAGGTACGCGCATCTTTGCTTCGTGACGTGGCATCCTGAAAATATTTCCCTGGAGATGGGGAGGATCGCAACGTTGATTGTCTGATTCCAGATCCGTCCCTAGCGCCGCCTTATCTCCCACAGAAATGTGCCCTGCAGAGCTGGGGTGTCTACGTGATCATGACGAGTCAATCACACGATGGCAAATCCTGGCCGTGTGGTCTTGAGGCATGCCACACGAGCATATATGCCATCCTCTAACGTTCCGACCCCACCGTGGGTCGCATCAGCGACGACCGTGTCTCAGATTTCTCCGATCAGCGCACAGTAAATTCGCCACTACTGGCTTCAGGATCATTGGCAAAGCTTCTATCAGCAAACAGTGCGTGTCGAGGAGGTTATCACACAAGTTATTGCACAAAGGCATAGATCATGGGGAGCGGCCCTGTGGCTAACTACACTGCACTACGCACCCCTCGTAGGTGAGTACGAACGTCAATGGACCTGCGACGCAGTGCGATGCATGCTCGATGATGGGACTCACTACGCCGCGCTAAGACGATGTCGGAACTCATAAGCCTTGCATATGTGCTATAATACGTGCGTGGTCCTACCTCTATCTGGTAATGTAGGAGAATTCGTTGACGTGGTTGGTTTCCCTGAGTGCATTCAGTGCCTGGAAGACGCAGTCATGGCTACATATTTCAAGATCACGCATAGAAAGGTCGCTCTCCTGTCTAAGAAAGAGACTGATGCTATATGAGTGTTATATCATCTCTAGTCCAACATCGTGATTTTGATTTGAGAAGGAGGATGCTGGTCATGGTCGCAGAGCCCAGCTGTGAGCAACGTTTCAGACCATGGGTAATTTACCTCGCTATACTCCAATGTAAGTTCTCTTGAGATCACGAAGGCCAGTAGACGAGCGTTTGAACTACGATCCTCTCTAGAATATTGGCCATCGGTATCATGTGTTTCCAGACCTCTCAAACTCAAGTAGCTGTTGAACACGGCCTCCAAAACCCCAACCACTTCAACAGTTATTCACTTGCATCACTGTCATTAATTGTATCCTTGGCAACGACAATTGAGATGAAACGCACAGTTGGTAGGTTCTGTGACGAGCTGTAGGTGAGGAACTTGATCAGGAGATTGCATGTGCATATTCTCGCATCAGAGCATACACTGACCGCAATTAACCTCGCTTCCGGTGTAATCTCGCTTTCGTTGATATAAAGTAGGTGCGGAAATGGACAGGGTCAATATGGATGTTGGATACATGGAAGACTTTCTGGAGTAACTCGCCCGCCGTAACCGCGGTCCTTGAAGTTACCAATAATATTGACGGCCTGAGAGCAGGATGAGTTGTAAGAGAAGTCGAGGCACTCATACGTCTCCTTAGCTTGCTGTCAACGCGGGTCGTTCAGCAACAGAAAACAAAGTTTGGAATTGTGCACAAGCATTGTTGCCGAGCGCTGGCATTAGCCCGACTTCATGAAAGGGCGAACGTACCTTGAAGGAGTTGGCGGGATCTGTCAGATTGCTCAGAGAGACGCTATTCTCCGATCAGATAGGGTGATTGTAGTGTTGGGTGAAACACAGACTTGGGGCTGCTCCGACGTGGCGACTCTATTTTTCCAGCAAGCATGTACCGAAGTAAGTAAGTCGCCAGGGACTAGACGCAGAGCGTGCTTATCGCATCGCCGACAACCACAGCCGAGGTTCTCTAACGCGAGAAGTGCGCAGGATGGTGGAAAGGACAACATGGCGACGCTGATGGCCGCTCTAATGCAGGCATACGGCGAGATACCGCGACATTCGCCGTTTGAGCGTGCGCATACAGTAACTTCAAAAACGACCCTAGCCGGACTTACTGATATCAATACCTGTTGGATTGTAAAAACAATTACAGAGACGTGTATCCCTGGTTGTTGTGAGCATTGGGCAGTATTTCTCAGCACGCGAGGAGCTCCCATAAATCAGGTTGGAGAATTCTTTAGAGAATTCTATCCGAAGTGGGTTGTGTCATTACCCACCGTTGGCGTACTGGAAGCTCCAATAATAGATTTGTACGATGGCGTGACTTGATAAGATATGCGCTCCAGAAAAATGCCACAGGTCGGAGACAAGGGCCCCGCTGTTTGGTTTGGCCTCGACGAGGGGCGTTACCAGGGGATACCCATCGTGAATCGCCTTGCCAACTGATAGAAGAATGTTTGATCCATGGAGGCTTCCACGATGTCAGGGAGCTTCAAGGCTCGGGCCAACCCTTCAGCTTTGCCAGAATCTCCTGTCCCGAGGCAGTCGTTTTGCATCACGCAATATGCTCCAAAACCCAGGCAAGCCTTCATCCCTGATTTGCAAAAAATTATTTCAGTCCACAGACATGCTGCGATGCGTTTGATAGCCCCACGGCCAAGTCAAACATTATCGTCTGTCCATACATAATGGCTATGTCATGAGAGTGGTGTTAGTATAAGCGAAAACGTACTGTCCGTCAACGTTTGGACCATGATAGTACACTGCTGATAGTTCTCCCATGAAAAACTGTCGGCTATCCGTACAGGGCCGCCAGGTTCATCCGTGGAGCATAACATACTGAATCCGAGGAGAAAGGGTTGAAGTCTCCCGGTCGGACAATGAGTTCCATGGCCTGATTTGAGTACTAAACAACAAGGACGTCAGAGATACCCGAGGTGATACACATGTGTGGTGCAGCAACGCAACCCGATTGGCTCCACGTCAGTGGTAATGTTATCTCCGACTTCGGGTACTTCGCTTGATTGACAAGTACCCTTTTTTTTTCTTCAACCACCACCATCTCGTGCCCGCCGACTCAACTCCTCTCGTCGTATCCACCCCGCTTCTCAGGTATAAAAACCCACTCGTCTTGAGTCGAACCTATCCCCATCTTCAAGGAGTGTTTTCGCTCTTTGCATGTACTCGAATCAGCTTGGTAGCACCCACAATCCCCACAGAGGCTCCAAACACACCTGCGCAGGCTTTCTTATCACCAACTAAACCAACCCAACATGGCTCCCCAGTCCTACTCATCGTTCTCGGGGTTCAACACTCCCTCTGAGCTCGAATCCATCGTTCCAGTTCATCCGACCGCCGTTCGTCGCCCAGAGTACATCAAAATCAACTCGGAGAATACAACTTACTCTGACGAACACATTACCTCAAAGTACACTTATCGTGGCGCTGACGTGGTCATTTCGGACGGCCAATTCAATGTTACTCCTACTGCGAAGTCATTTGAGTTTCAGACCACTCGCAAAGTCGGGAAAACTGGGTATGTGGATAACATCTCTTCGTGACTGACATTCACTGACGTTCTCTCAGGCTCATGATGATCGGCATGGGTGGTAACAACGGTTCTACCCTCTGCGCTACCATCCTTGCGAACAAGCACCGCATCTCCTGGCACACCAAGGATGGTATTCAGCAGCCAAACTATATTGGCTCAGTCCTTCGTGCTTCCACCGTTCGCATTGGTTCTGAACCCAGGACTGCCAAGGAAATTTACGTTCCCCTGTGCGACGTGTTACCAATGGTCCATCCTAATGACCTTGTGCTAGGTGGATGGGATATTTCTGGCTTGCCCATGGACAAGGCCATGGAGCGTGCTCGCGTGCTCGACTATGATCTTCAGCGCCAAGTAAAGCACCATATGGCTCTCCTTGGCTCTCCTCTTCCGTCTATCTACTACCCTGACTTCATTGCCGCCAACCAGGAAGCTCGTGCCGACAATGTTGTCCCTGGCGCGGATAAGCAGGCCCATCTCGAGCACATCCGTGCCGACATCCGCCGTTTCAAGACGCAAAACCAGCTTGACCGTGTCATCGTATTTTGGACGGCCAATACCGAACGTTACAGTGACGTCATCCTTGGTGTTAATGACACTGCCGACAATCTTCTCGCTTCTATCCGTTCTTCGCACTCCGAAGTATCTCCCTCGACCCTCTTTGCCGTCGCTGCCATTCTCGAGGGCGAACCGTTCGTAAACGGTGCTCCCCAGAACACGTTCGTACCTGGTGTCATTGATCTTGCCGAGCGCGAGAAGTCCTTCATCGGGGGTGATGACCTCAAGTCCGGACAAACGAAGCTTAAGTCCGTTCTCGCGGAGTTCCTTGTGAACGCAGGGATTAAGCCATTATCTATTGCGTCTTATAACCACCTGGGTAACAACGATGGACATAACTTGAGCGCAGAGGCTCAGTTCAAGAGCAAAGAGATTAGCAAGAGCAGCGTTGTTGATGACATGGTCGACGCGAACCGCTTGCTCTACAAGCCTCCCGCTCCAGGCACAAAGGGTAAAGCGGCGAAGGGTGAGCATCCTGACCACATCGTTGTGATCAAATACGTCCCCGCTGTCGGAGACTCCAAGAGGGCCATCGACGAGTACTATTCCGAAATTTTCTGTGGAGGCAGGCAGACAATCAATATCTTCAATGAATGCGAGGTATGTGAACGTTGCTGGATCTGATGTATCTTTCTCATCCATTTTGGTGTGTAGGATTCTCTGTTGGCGACACCGCTTATCTTAGACTTGTCGATCCTCGCGGAGTTACTTACGCGCATCCAGTACCGTGACCTCTCCGCGGGCCAGGCGGACTTTGCCCCACTGTACCCTGTGTTGTCACTCTTGTCCTACATGTGCAAGGCGCCCTTGGTCAAGCCTGGCACGGACGTTGTGAACAGTCTTGGCAGGCAGCGCAACGCCCTTGATGCTTTCCTCAAGGCTTGCATTGGGTTGGAAGGCAACAGTGACCTCTTACTTGAGACCCGTATTTGGTGAAGAACGGCTTGGATGACGTCTCTCTCGGTCTCTACCCTTCTCATCTTGATGTCTTGTTTCTATTTCTTCATGTATGTGTCGCAATGGGGGTTCTCAACAACCTTCCTTACCCATCGTCCGCGCTACATTCAACTGTACGGATATCGTTGGCTCATTTTCTTGGTTGATTTTTTTGCGCGAGTATATACCGAGATGGAATCTCATCTTGGATATCTCATACCATTGTATTGCCGAACAGTGTATATCGTTCAGAATGATCATTATTCTTGGTGCTAGAACGATTGTTCGAGGCATCGTCCAGAGTTATCTCGCTGGGTACTTTGACTCATCTCCAATGATGCTTCTAAGGTGGTAACACGGCCTGCCAAGTCACTAGCGGCCCAGAAAGCCTCCAGCAGTTTCGGTTTTATCCCTCTTGATGTGGTAGAGTCTAACAAACTACACGCTGAATAACCCGTACAGAACGTGAAACTGATTTGAACATGAAACCAACACGTTGCGACTCGCTCTCGATGGTAGCCTCCAGCATGATCAGTTCGGGTTATGATGGTGTAGTAGTACGTCACTTACTGCGCTATCCGTCTGCCTCAGGGTCTTCTACTACTCGATGTACAGATCCTGTGTACGTTCTCGTATCCCGGATGAGTAGCCCGGCTTCTGCCTAGGTTTGTCCCAGTTGTTCAACCCCCGCTTCTACCAGGCCTCACACCTTCTACTAAACCCATTGCGTTTCATGACGCGCCGGTGTCTGGAGGGGCTGGAATGTCTCAAAGTAGTTTGATGCACGACTCCCAGCACGAGTCTTTTGGATCCCTTTATGTCACGTATTTCCTGACCTTGATGTGTGGCCCGAAGCTGACTTTGCCTTCACTGCCTCACAGCGTTGAAAAGAAGCGACTCGGATCGCCCGGCTCGCATGCCTTTTCTGTAGTATATGTGATGGCTTGATGGCTTGGTGGCTGGGCACGAGCGTGTCTTACGACAACTCGTGGGGGAACCCGCACTGCCGCCATTCAGGGAACCCATCTCTCTGGAAGTATGCAATGCGTTACCAGCATACGATACTCGGAAGAACATTCCACAGGGCCAGTGAAACTAGGTGTGATATCATGAACGGTGTTTTATGCACTCCCCCCAAAGTAGATGCTCACCTCATTTATACCAGCCTTCACGACGTTGTGATGAGATTTGCAGGAGGCGGTGGGTGATGTGTCGCATCATTGATATGCTATAATACCGATAACCTAAACGGATCATCTTCCTGGCACCCTTCCGATGCGGTGGGGGGTATATTATGAGCCTGATGGCCTAAAGTAAGATTTTTTCAGTTGTCAACATACGTTCATGGCTTCCGCTCTCCAGCAGGTTCTCTCAACCATTCAGCAAAATAATTATGTCACCCGTATGTCACTGGAAACATCTCTGATAGTGGTCTTACCATTTTTTTCAGTTGTTACGATCACTGCAGTGGGGCAGTGGGATACGATTACGGTAAGTAACACATCTCTATCCGTATCTCTCATGTTGACGGACTTTGGCTTTGCCAGTCCTTATCTTCCAAAACGAGGTACGGTTTGCGACTATCCAAGACTTTATACATTGGAATCTCAGCCGCCTACAATCTTTGTTGGTAGAATATATTTGGGTGAGCAATAAACATTGTCTGCTTAATCATATATATAGATGTGGTCGCAGAATAAACGCTGGACGTGGGTGTCTACGCTATACTTCCTCGTATTTCTAAGCCGCAGTCAGGGTACCAGGATTAACCAACACTCCGATCTAGGCACGTTACTTTGGTCTGTTTTCCGTCATGTATGTATTGCCGCACATCATCTGTTGAACCGAGACAGCCTAATTGAAGTCGGAAGTACTCTCCTACCCGGATCTTCAAAAGTGATTTATTATTTATAATCTAAAAGATGCTTACAGCTTAGTCGACTGGTCTTAGGTGTATGTATCTGCGTTCAACATTACACTTGTTGGTGATGTTTCTGGGACATTAATCAAATTTAATAGTTGTGAGTGCATTGTTTAGTGTCTCCGTTCCTTACCTGGCTGAATTATGCTTCAAAGGCAGCGTAATCTTGATCTTTAACCATTGGGCCACGTCCATCTTTATGACTGCCGCAGATGGTGAGATTTCATGTCAGCACTCAGGTAATTGAATGACGCCTGTGAATGCAGTGGTAATGATGCTCCGTGTATGGGCATTGTACAATCGGTCGAAGCTCGTACTTGCTCCCATTATATGCCATAGAAGTCGTTGCCTTCTTGGTTGGCTCCGTTATAACCAGCTCCCGGAATAATTCTGTGGGTATGTTGAAATGGCTTCGTCATCTACATTGCGTAACAAGACATACCGAATTCCCAATCTTCACAGGGCTTATTGTTCAAGTGCTTTACTTCTCGATTTGTGTACCAAACTACATGCCTGCTGCTCTATCCTATGTTTCAGATATCGTCCAGCTCGTTCTTGGCACATTGATGTGTCTGCTCGTTGCCACTCGGTTTATCAGAGAGTCGATTCAAATGTACAGGGTGACAAAGCAAGTCCAACCGAGTCGTTACATGAACCTCCTTACTAGAGAGGGTATATTTTACTACCTTGCGTAAGTCCGTTCCTTCGTTTCCACTATGCAATCATTTTGACAAATCACACGAATAGCATCCAGACAATAGTGCTCTTCAATTTCTTCAATAGCTCTTCAATTGACGTATGGTGGGGTGTGGTAGAATATATACCCATATATGCACTCGTCCCTCGGTTCACACTAAGCTTGCGGGCACTTTATGCACGCGATCTTCAAGGAAGGGATGAAAACGGCGTTGACACAGCATTTGGTTTCACATCTGCTGGTCATGGCGCTGTCGCAAGCACAATCGTGTTTGCAGACACAGGACCAAACGAGGACTCAGGGAAGGATGGAGAGATCGTAATGGAAGAAAGGCGCTCAGTTCACGGTGCTAGCAATATTGCGTGATGGATGTAGCTATTTCTCAGCCTTTCACGTACCAATACCCGACGAGATCAAAACATTATCCTTTGTATTCGACGTGCGAATTCCATCGGACTAGGACAGCATCTGCCATCGAGCGTGACAATGTAATAAATGACTCATCACTTCCATAATGGCGGTATGCAGTTGGCAATATTTTACGCAGACTCAGAGGGTCCTTTAACGCATACCTCATATCCCTGGATCATAAAAGGCGCACATGAGTGACTTCTTCCACATTTAATAAGATCATAGAACTAATTACGCTACGGACTCACCAATCAATCAGACTTCCCGGCACGATTGTTCATATTAAGCTATCTTTTGCAAGGACAACGCTCCTTTCATATTGATGGCGCATAGCCCAGAGTACCCTCGATCAGAGTGGGTTCGACATGCCCAGGCTAGTTGTGTCAAGGTACTGGGTCCCAAAGGAGACGGAACCAGGATTCCATCATATCTGTGCAATCAGGGCCGTGATCATGCGTGAAGAGTTGGTAGCAGAGAACGTGATCACTTTACTGTTTTGACAAAGCCCGTTCATGGCTCTAGTGAAACCGATGTTCGCATTCAAGTTCGAGCGGACCCAAAGTCTGTCTCCGCCCAAGGCTCAGGAATCTCCCTACAGAAAGCTATTCGGCTCGACTGATCTTTGTCGCTATCTTAGTGTAAGCCTACTACACTACTCGTCACGTGCCCTAGAGTACGTCGTAGTCACCCCAACAGAGCGTGGTCCAGTTCGTTTGTCCGCTCATCTCTCAGTGTTTCCCGCCGTTGGCCACGGCAGGCTTCCACTTAGTGCTTGTAGTTTCTCCGGCACCACGATCCGACAGTCGTCTCCTCAGGGTCTGACACATGATTCAAGCCTCTCGCAGTGCAAGCAATGACTGATCTCGCTGTAGAACAGCTTTCCGAAAACAAGACTGATACCGGATGTATTATTCTTTTTCACTTAATTTGCTGTGCTTCCATTTTACTAGCACTACAACGCCACGCCACATCATACATAACGATTGGATAACAAGGACCAATACTTAACAGGAAACAACCGTATTAATTCTCTGGTGCTTTGGAAGCGAAACGGGATACCTTTTGTTCTTTGTGCTATCAGCACGCGTGCACTGTATATTGACGAGTTCATGGATTCCACTCTGCAGCAGGACGTCACGGCCATTCAACTAAACAACTATGTCACTCGTATGGCACTTTTCAACCTCTGCCTGTGCATTGATTTTAGCTTTTTTTCTCTCCAGTCGTCGTCTTCACAGCAGTGGGATATGATTACAGTAAGTGGCCCATGTCTTTGTTTCTTCGCGTGACGGACGATGACATTGGCAGTCCTCGTGTTCTCAAACGAGGTATGACTTACGCTCATCGTATTTACATTTGGTCAAAAAGCTTTATAGGTGGAATATATTTGGGTAAGCAATCATTATTCTCTGATCAACGGTATATCTGAAACGTGCGCAGAACAAATCCTGGACATGGGTGTCCACTTTGTACTTTCTCGTATGCATCCAAGTCACGTCAGAATACAGTGCTGATTTAGCTGATGTCTAACTTCAGGCTCGTTACGCAGGCTTGTTTTCTGCTATGTATGTCTTGCTTTCTTCCACCTACCGATTAATTCTCGATCAGTTGCATACTAGAACGGTTTCCATTGGTATGTACATCAAGGATTTGACCTTATTCGTGACTGACGCCATCCGACCGAAGTCGGTAGCTCATTTCTACCGGGCCCTGTAAAAGTGAGGCTTAATTTCCCTACGATCTAAGACACCTGACAACTATTTCTAGGCGTACGTATGCATGCTTTGTGTCTTAGCTCTTGGTAACATTCAGGGAAATTTGAACATTTTTGAATAGTTGTGAGCAAATTTAATGGTATGTCTGGCGTTTGCTCTGCTGAATTACGGTCCCAAGGCAACATAATAATCATTTTGAACCAATGGGCCTTGTCCCTTTTTATGGCCGCAGCCGATGGTGAGATTTGGTGTTAACCTCTGCTGAAGCACGCAACGTTGACGATCACAGTGGTGATGATACTCCGTGTATGGGCAATATACAACCGATCAAAGTTTATCCTAGCTACCCTTCTTCCGCTGTACATCACTGAAGTCATCACATTTTTGATTGCTTCTTTTATGCTCAGCACTCGGAATGACTCTGGTATGTAAAGATGCCCTAACATCGTGTATACTGTAACAAATGACGTACGCGTTCTCCCAATCATATAGGAACCGGTCAAGTCTTGAATTTCTCATTCTGTGCGCCGAACCCCATGCCTGTCGTTCTGTCGGAAGTCGCGGATATTGTCCAACTCGTTCTCGCCACGTTGATGTGCCTATTCATTGCCTTTCGATTCGCCAGAGAGTTCCTTCAAATGTACAGCGCGACAAAGGAATTCCAACTGAGCCGCTATATGAACCTACTGACAAGGGAAGGGATATTTTACTTTATTGCGTATGTCATGTACGTTCTCTCGTACATTCAAGCTAATGGCAAGTGAATAGTATCATGACATCCGTGCTCATTGCTTTACTGTCAATGTACAATGTTACGACGGATACATGGTGGGAGGTTAACACGATTGTACAGTTCGTACCCGTGTTCACACTCGTCCCCCGATTCACACTTAGTTTGCGGGCGCTTTATGCACGCGATGTTCGTGGGGTACATGGAGGTGACATTGATACAGCATTTGGTTTGACATCTGGGCGTGGCGGTGTTATGAGTGGGATCGTGTTTGCTGATGGCGGGAGAATTGAGGATACGAGGCAGGATGAAGATGAAGAGATAGTAATGGAAGAAAGGGACGGCAATGCTGCATGATGGAACGATCAGATCAATCATGTTTCTCGAGTACTATGTAACACTCACAATTCAGCTTGGTTCATGCATCGGCCTTGGAGCAAACCTGCAAGGGCGATTGTACAATTACTTAACAGCCAGACGGACTACGTTCAGATTATAGTACCTGTATAAGAGGCGACGTGTATAGTACCCACACCTGAGATCTGGGTATGCGCCAAGGGGTCTGTCGCTACCCTTCGTTGTCGACTCGTCGTCGTCTTGTGGCGGAGGGTACGATGTTGGCCATTGTGTTTCCCGCACCCTTGGCGTCGTCGTAGTCCAGTGGTCGGCGTGCCACACAGTGGTGCAGGCTCCCTCGCCCACGTTGTCAGCGTGTGGGGTGCGCAGTTGCGCTTCCCATACCCTCGGTGTCATCGTGGTGCGGTTGCGGACACACCGCTGCCCCGTCATTGTATAGTGGTAGGTGCGCCGTTGCACCGTCCTACCGCCACCGCATTCCCTTCCCCCTTGTCGCTGCGGGAGTGGTGGTGGGCATGCTGTTGCGCTGCTGATGGGCTGCACTTGCCACTCATCGTTGCGTGGTACTGGATGTGGTGGCATGCCGTTGCGTTGCCTGCGCCATCATCGTAACAGTCCCATGGTGCCCTGCCTTCTTCACCGCAGTCGTCTCTGTGTTGTACATGGAAATTAGTCTGAGAGTGCGTGGGAACCTTGTCAGTTTCCTTCCTGTGTTTCAGACCGTGAACATTGTCTTCTGAATCTTAGAAGAACTTTGACCTCGACGAAATTTGGGAAGACGATGGGCCGCCCCATAGTATGCAATCCACCTCTGCAACTGTATTCCTATTACATGAGATTTTCGAACAGACTCTTAAATGCGTCTCCCATCTTGGACGTGCGTTCTCGCGGTATACGTTAAATATCTGTTCGACCAGGTAGTTTTTCCATGTATGTATGTCAACTTCTCTTCTGGATGCCTCCATTACTGACACAAGCGCTGATGATGGTCGTGAAGGGCTAACGAAACTCTCAACATTAGCAGATTCTGCAATTCGGAAATAGACGCCTTTCGGCGCACATGAGTGAATCTAATGAACGTTTCAACCCACCACGGTGTTTTCCTTCCTGTGTTTCAGACTGTGAACATTCTCTTCTCAGAAGAGCGTTGACCTCCTTGAGGGAATCCATCTGAAAAGTTGGCATTGATAAGACATGGGCCGTGTGAGGCATTCAACAACTAGCTTTCCCATCCCCATTTGTTCACTGCGATGTCTACCGTTGTGGTGGCGAGCTTAACTGTGCTCACTATTGCTTACTTCTTGCTCAGACACATTGCTCGTCCATCTTTGTCCAAGATCCGTGGGCCCAAGTCGCCGTCGTTCATCTACGGTTAGACCCTTTGTGTTAGCTCCTAAAATGTTGCTAACGTTCGCCAGGAAATTTACCCGAGATCTTCCAGCGTCCAGCAGGTCAAACGGACTTTAAATGGCATAGCCTCTACGGGGATGTCGTACGCTTCAAGACTATCCTTGGAGCAAGTTTCACTCTCTATGAATGGTGTATTTGTTGTCTAATTCCATGATTTGATGGGTTCTAGGAGGACCAACTTTTGGTCGCGGACCCTAAAGCACTTCAACGGATATTCAATACCCTGGCATACCATTACCCACGACAACGCAATCTCCGTGCTACGATGAAAATGCTCAATGGAAAGGGGGTTAGTTGGGCTGAAGGTATCTGATAACGATCATTCCACTGTTGGAAGTTCTGACAATCATTTTGATAGGAGACGATCATAAGCGACATAAAAGGATCCTTCTTCCGGGTTTTGGTGGTCCGGAATCCAAAGCTTTTCTGAACGTCTTCAAGGGATGTGCTGAATCTGTGAGTATATGCATCAGAACTCAGTCTCTCCCTGCTTGTCTACTGCTGTATAGATGTGCATGGAGTGGATGAAGATCGTTAGGAACAGTGCGGACCAACAAGCCGTGATCAACATCCCAACTTGGCTCTCCCGTGGGGCATTGGATGCAATTGGCCAGGGTACGTCCGTGTCCCTAATTAATGCGCATGTATCCCACAAACATTTGGAAAGCTGCATTCAACGTGGAGTTTGGCACAGTGAAAGACGATACTCACCCGTTAGTGAAGGTGTATAAAAATTGTCTGTCGGTGCTTTGCAACCTTTGCTGGGATCACTTTTCATGCCATGTCCAGAAATGACGTTTTTGGACGTCCGTCTGCTAGACGGCTTTTCGTATGGGAAATCTCCAAGTATATTCCGACATCGATACTTGAGTGGACGTCGGATCATGGATCAGACCCTCGACTACAACGTGCAAGAGAGATGAAAAGGGTAGCCACAGAGGTCGCAAGAAAACTGGTAGGCGAGAAAGCCGAATTGTTATTGGCAGGCAAGGGAAGTCGCGATGTTTTCACCTTGCTTAGTATGTGGTGGTTTCGTCCCTCCGTAACACAACTCATTTCTTCGCAGTCAAGGCCAACATGGACTCGGAGGCAAAGGACAAGTTGAGCGAAGAGGAATTGCTAGCCCAGATATGGTATGTATTAATGTCCCTCCCTTTGGTGTTCAGTCCATTTCCTGACCATCATTAGTACAATTCTATTTGCAGGACATGCCACGACGTCCAACACCCTGGGCTGGATTCTATTGGAGCTTGCACGACACCCTGAAATGCAAGCTAGACTCCGTGCTGAGATCCGCCAGACAGAGGCTGCTATCCATGCACGCGATGATACACAATTCATGATGTCCGATTTCGATGCAATGTCATATATGACAGCAGTAATCAAGGTAATAGTACGCTGAATGTTGTCTCTGACGTCACTCAATGAACTCGTGGTAGGAAGGCTTACGATTCCATCCAGTAGTGCCACACGTCCAGCGCATTGCTGCTGCAGACGACATCCTTCCACTTTCTCGGCCAATTACTACAGAATCAGGTGAAACGATCGACGAGATAGTCATCCCGAAAGGAACAATGATACTGGCTTCGATCGCCGCGTATAACCGGTAAGCTGTGCGCACGATATACATACTACTGCTAATCAACCCCGTAATCCCCCAGTAATAAAGAGTTGTGGGGTGAGGATGCACACGTGTTTAACCCCGATCGTTGGTTGGATGGCATGGCCAGTGAAAGGAAGACCGTTCAGGTTGGCGTGTATTCGAACCTGTAAGGCATAAATGAATGATGTGGTTGGTCGACTTTAACACCCCAAATAACAGGATGTCATTCAGCAGTGGGCCCCGTGCGTGTTTGGGATGGCGCTTCGCGTACGTAGCCTTTCCCACTAGAAACAGCTGAGACATACTTATTGGTCGTGAACGATAGCATGATCGAAGTTCAAGCGTTCCTCGTAGAAATCATTGGCAGGTTTGAGTTGGCGATGACGGAACGCTCTGAGAAGGTTGGGCGCGGGCTGTCTGCCTTGATGACCCCGATAGTCGAAGGAGAATTGGAACGTGGTGCCCAGATGCCATTGACGGTTTCAGTCGTGACTCGTGAGGACGGTGTTTGATGGGGACTTACCTGCAGAGAATGTATGAGTAAATTCCACATCGGATTGTGGTATGCCAGGAAACCATTGGGAAAGTAACCTGTCCAGCGAAATCGCACAAATAACTAGTCAGTGGCACTTGCGTTGCTTGGTGGTACGGCAAAAGTATGGCAAGACCAACAGGGTTCTCTTAGACCGAAAAGCATGGCAAGTATTTTCCTGGCATCATTGGACTTTTCATGAGGGGGAAAAACGTATTCACTTTGTGTCTACTACTAAAACACAGTACAATGCGACCATGTTACAACCGGATGAGGAGCATGTAAATAGAAGATTGGGGGTTGAAAAGTTGACTTACCGGGCAATGAACGAAAGGACGATGGGGCTGGGGAAGGCCAGGAGTAGACAGGCAGGCTAGGGGGTGAGTGTGTCGGGTTCTCCACCGACTCAGGCAGTTAGGCAATGCACGGGCCTCGAGAGGTCGTGACAGAGTGTTGGCGGGTGGAGTAGAACGAACAGGCAGAACGAGTGGGCAGTGGGACTGGGAATATGGAGCTAACACGAACGAGCGAGTGCTGGTGTGGAACGAGTCGGTCAATCCACGAATAAAGGGGGGACACTTACCATTGACCGGTTGACCGACCAAGTGGGTTTGCGTGCACTAGCATAAGTGCGCGCGTGGAATAGATTAGTGCGCCGCTACTACCATTGTCACCATGGTAGCCATTGCGCCATTTGCAGAATCGCAATCGTCACCAAGGTGCATCTCGCCCTCCTTGTCACCCAGGGTGGTAAGAGTGCCATTTGCCGTTGAATCGCACCCCCCTTTCCCTCACAGGCCAATCACTTATATCGTCTACAAGTATATATCTTGTTAGAAACTATGCGTGCTGGGTACCTGATTGGGAAAGGTAGTTACGGGGATGGATGTAACAAAAGATCTTTGTCCAGCGTTCGACATCCAGTATCCGGTGTTTAGCGCTCAGTCGACCGGGCAAATCATGAATGAAAGCATGCGTTGCACAGGAGAATACCGCAGCCCCAATTCAAACAAGGTTTGATGGTGTGAAGAGTAATCAACAACGGAGCGATCTTTCATTTGCAACGCACGTTCGTTCCACTTTGGGACTTCCATTGAGTACCATTCGCCACCACTGATCGGATAAAAAGCTGGATCCGACTAGTGCCTTGGTAGTCGGCCGAGATCAATACTTGCATATAGGAGGTCCTGGATCCCCTGTGCTCACATGGATGTAAGGGTGGTCGCGTTTTACATAATTTCACAAGGAATGAGATATCGGACAATGTCCGAACGGCCGATCATGCTTGAGCTTGAGCCCGCAAGTTTGATTGCCGTCATTAGCTTTAAAAATGAAATTGATAAAATAAATTTTGAAAATCAAGTGGCAACACTAGCCATCGTTGACCCACATGGCGGTTAAGCTGTAATATTCCCTCCTGAGGTTACGTTTGGCCGTCGTGGAGTTCTTGTTGACCCGTATCGTCACACGAGGTGTGGAGTCGCATGTTCCCGTAGATAAGGCTTCTAATGAATATTGTCGTTGACATCGTCCGTGCTCCCCTCTTCAGTGAATGAACGGGCGTATAGCTCCAGGCTTACTAATGTTTGCTTGTATCCCATGCTCTTTCGGCACCAGGCAACTAGTCCTCAGCATCTTGACAAAAAATTCTAGTTAATTGTATAAGACCAGTACCTGCGACTTGATTGTACCGGCACCAGACTGAGGGTCAAGGTGCACCCTCGAATTGTATGCCGAAGTGCCAAGGAATGCTCGGAACAACACGGCTGGCTGGGCTTCCGTAACATTGTGCTCAGCATACCAAGACGTCAAGGGACATCATTGGTTTTATGACATGGTTTAAACTTTAAGATGGCCCAAGCTACGACGCAATGGTTCAGTGTACACGATTTCGCTTCAACTAATGTGAGTTCACTGACTTGGTTGGAGGTAACTTTGCGCTGAGGATAACAAGGGCGGATGTTACTCCAACAAGCTGGACATGGAGTGATGACTCATAAGCGGACTGTGGGAATGGGAAGAAGGGGTAAGATATCATGTGGAGACGAGGGTTGGTCTGGAGTCGAACACAGGAACGAGGGAAACAGTGATGATCGGAAAATAGCTAGAAACTTACCACCACAGTGGCGGACAGGGGAGTCTGAGAGCCAATCGGGAGATTTCTTTCGGAGATGTCATTGAAGTTTCTTTCCCAGCTGTTTGAGCGAGTGTATGCAGTATTTGCTTTGTTAGTAAGTAAATGGAACCAGACTTTCAAGCTTTCTGGAAGGCCAACATTGAGCGTTGCCTTGGTGTGCACCGATTAAAAATGCGCGAGATCAGATAGAAACATAATTATAGTACCACATGGTGCAGGCCAACCTGGCTGAAGGATCCGAGCGGAGTAACAACGTGAGAACTTTGTAATCGCGTCACAAACTCGCCGGACTTGTTTCGAGAGGCGATGGGTGCACATTATAAAAGGGAGTCATATCTGTTGTATCGCAGACCAGTTTCTCGTTCATACCCATATTCCTGACCATTATCGTCTCTAGCATGGATTTCGACGGTGCATTTGCTTGTGAGTGCGATCCCCCTACCTGACACTACATATCTTGACTTCTATGGAAGTCTCCAGAAAGAATGACACCCTCGAGAACGAGCATTTACCCGCTGAGAGACAACGGCCGCTATTCGCTGTCGACAATGAAGTACATGAAATTGCTGCTCACTTTCTCAGTAACTTAAGCATGGTACGTCTACACAACGAACATTTCCTGGAACTGCATATCTCACATCATGTTCCTCTTCAGTCATTCGACCCGCATTCACTGCACCTCACCCCAGCCACACGTAACTACGTGCCCCAGAATGAGTTCACTTGGCGGTTCCAGGACTGTATAGGGTATTTCCCATGGCCTCAGCTCTCTTTACCTATCCACAGAAACCATGTGGCACCTACTGCAAGCACATCTACCATTCTGAATTTTGGCTCGCAAAATTTTTATCACCAACCTTTGCAAACCGATGCTAGCGGTTCGCTAATGCACGACAACCAACAAGGACATCATTCTCTGGTGAGTTCATTCCCTTCGTGCTTGTGCCGCATTGCACATCTGATGTACCATTGGTACAGGCAGCAAACGGCTCTTCAGTTTTACCGTTTGATCTACACACAAATAGTTCGACGATTGCAATGGATACAACCCATTTACTGTCTCGCCCCGAAAGTGCTCTCCCGACCCCCAACTATTCACCATCCATCTCTGTCCTTCCTGGAATGTCAAGGCTGTCATCGCAAACTACTGCGGGCGTAGGAACACCATCAATTCGTCGAAGTTCTCGGAAGGCACACCCCGTTCTGGTTCAGGCGTCACAGACTTGTCGATGGTTGACAGACGATGGTACTGAATGTGGAGAGGATATCACACCTGCAGATGTCCCACGACACCTCGTTACACATGGAATCGAGCACTTGACACGAAATCATCCCACGTTGTGCAGGTGGTCAGGGTGCCAGCCGAGGGGTGGGAAAGGCATGATGAACCGCGAAAATATTGTACGCCACGTTCGTGAAACACACTTACATCACAAGCGTTCCGGTCGTCGTCTTTTGTGTTCACCATCCTAGCCAACTTTAGGGACTAACTCTTATTCGTCCATAATATTTTTTCTTATTTATTTGCTGTAGAGTCCGATGGTTGGCATATAATATTTGTATCTCAAAACCCGTTTGTGCTCCCCTAAACATGTATCTCTGTGCCAGCGGATGCAACATGCACTGACACACGTGCCCGGTAGCTATGTGATTGTGCTGCTTCACTCACAGATGCAGGATTGTGCTTCGCTACACAGTTCTCGACCTTGTGTGCTAAAAATCATTCCAAACTCAGCTGGTTTGTACTAATCTACGCACCCCTTCGATGAGGCGCTTATAAAGAGTTGCAACACATAACAGTGGGCCTGGGGTCACAAATGTAGCCACGTTGGAGAGGGGAGACTACTAGGACAGACCGTGGAAGGCTAGCAGGGAAACCCGGAAGGGGTGCGGGTGCTGGATCGGTGACTACCTACGAGTCTACGACAGCCGACGACTGGGACCTACTACGCCAGGATCCCCGACACCGCACACGCTCTCCCCGTATTCCGCCACAACGTGGCGGTCAGTTATCAAGGACCAGGCGAATTACTAGGTTAAAGGTGAACTCGGAAGGTAAAGAGGGGAAGGACGCTAACTAGTACGCTAGGTTACCAGGTGACTGGACAGCTGGCTTACTGAAAGGTGCTCATACACGGCCATCATGAGATCGTGGGAGCTACGAAGATCAGCTTTTACCATATCGGGCTCCTGGCGAAACAACGCGCGGAGACTTGAAATTTAGCAGAAGACAAGTCGTGGTTCATATCCATCACCTGACCACGCTGATACCGGTAGTCGGCGCTGTGTTCACCATTCAACTAGCTGCGCAATGGACGATAATAGAGTCTTGTATGAAAAAAAGGGGGCAGGAACGCATAAAAGGATGAGACGATGACCGCCAGTCATTCTCCTGCCACCTATAAACATCTCGGCGACTGCCCCTCTCCATAACCACTCCCGACCCTCATGTCATCCCCCCCATACGACCTTGCCGTTGGTAAGGACCCAACTTGTGAGGCTTTTGCTGTCTAAAGTTACGTATCTTGACATCCGTGAAAGCGTTGTTCCGGAACTATGTTTGCCATTCAGATTATCCGATCCCACCCTCAAGAACGGAGTGGTTAGTTGTTTTTCCCAAATTTCTTATCACCGTCTTCAAAATATTTTTTAGGGAGAACGATAAGCCATATGTTGGAGAGCATTCAAGCAGGCCCTTATTTGAGTCCATGGCCTGGTGCTCCCGGCACGAACACCAGGCGTGAGTGTGGCAGTTGGTTAATTGATATTTGCGCTGGATTTAATTCCTCTGCTCAGTCCAATTTCGAACGCTGAGACGCATGCATCCATTCATATCACCCATGATCAGTACGTATCTGTAACACAATACACAGCTCACAACTCACCTTGCTTTTGCGCAGAGAATCACTGTATGATCCGGAATCATTCTACGACGCAAATTGGAACGATGGCGTGGGATTGATCTCCCCTAGGACTTTGTGGCAACGGCCGCTTCTTACCTCCGGCGAAGAAATGCCTGCTATCAGAGCCAACTTCCCAGGTCTCCCCGACGTATTACCACCAGTTATGCATCCTCAGCGTAGCAGCTTGGTCTGTTTAGATGGTCGCCCCGCACCCTTCGTATCACATCATGTTCACTGCGCACCATTTCCTTTACATGGTACACTTTCCGTGGGGACGCAGCACACCTGGTCTACACAGACCAGTATTCGTCAGTCACATATCACTACTCTTGAACCCAGCCATTTGTCAGTGAGCAACAACTTGCAAGGACATCCTCACTCGGTGAGAAAATTCCTCCAGAGCCCTGCTAGTCCGTGCGATTCATAGCTGGTATAGGCTCTAAACGGTGCTTCGCTGGCACTGTTTGATCCACTCCCAGACATCTCGTTAATCGAAGGTGATTTCCCACTCTCCGATTGCCTTTCGGAAAATTCCGCACGACGACCCCAATCTTCCAGCACGACGCCAAGTCCTGCGCAGAGCCAGCCATTACAGATCATACCTTATTTTCCACAGACCGAAAGAGCACCATCTGCCGATCGCCCTGTCTCCAACTCTTCCAGCAACTCTTATCAGACATCTTCGTCCCTGCCCCATTCATCATCACAGCCCTGTGGATGGTCAAGAGACGACGGCACTATTTGTGGGGTGAGGATTACGTGCAAGGATGTCCCATGCCATCTTACTACCCACGGGATCAAGAAATTGGCACCAAAGCTTCGCACGTCCTGCAATTGGTTTGGGTGTCTTCCAAAAAGCGGGAAAGGCACAATGAACCGCGAGAGTATCGTACGTCATGTGCGCGAGGTACACCTTCGTTGTAGGCGTCCCCACCGCTGAGTTTAGGCCTGACAGTCCCAGCTGGATTGCTTGCCATTCGTCTGTGTCGTACTCTCTTTTTTACTCTTCAATCATCTCCTTGCACTCTGGAGTCTGTAGTCCTGTTCTTGTATTACTGATAGCTAAGTTGGCAACTGCAATATGCTTGTGCTTCTCTTTTAATTTGTACGTCTGCATGATTGGTGTCAAATATTACACGCGGTTCTCCAGGGATATTATACCGAGACGGCGGACAAATGCCGTCATCGAGGCCGCGATTATACGTTGAATTCAAACTGCATCTATGTGAATCGGGAATAGACAACCATATAATTTGGCCCCATTCACAAAGCCTTGACTCGCCGGTGGAGATCCACAAAGATGAATTGCGTTGGCCCCAATGCTAATGACGCACATGAGTATTCCCACATCCCCACCCTAACTGAGGCTTCTCTATATCCGCTGAAACTGATCCAGACTCCGTAGTATCCGGATTGATGAAGATACCATTTTATTTCTGCCAACACGAGGTATGCATGTGTACGAGTGGTGTGATGGTATTGAGATAATCTCCGATGAGCCTGGGACAAACCAATGATGGTGCACGTTGTATTGTGCGCTATCGGGCGAGAAGGAGCGTGAAACAGGGGGTCCTGTGTGGCGCCCGGAGTAACGGAGACACATGCATCAAATTATGGGCCAAGTAGATATCTAGGGCCTTACGTATCGGGTGAGATGAATCCCCTGGCAGTCGCTAATCGTTAATAAAGACATTGAAGGGTAAAGCGAGATAAATCAACATTACCGAATGGATCAACACAAGACCAAGACGGTGGCACTTGGCAGGGAGAGCCACCGAGCCAGCATAATTTGGTTTCTACGGAACGCCGATGAAGTCAACTATCAGGGCATTTGTTCCCATTGCGGGATTTCAAAGCGAGGAAACGAAATCGCCTCTAACGGCTCGTGAACTTGGTCCCTGGCCTTCTAAACTATTCTACAGACATGGGCGTTGGTTACCAATGAACACTCACAAGAACAGGTTATGGCGGACCGGCTTCGTGCCTTCTAGTGCCGCTATTGTACCACATCAATCCTTCGAGCGGAAAGGGCATCCAGCCTGGAAATGAGGTTCCGTATCATGTAATCCTCCGGTCATCCCGTAGGAAGGGTGCTCTGCCAGGTCAGATAGTACGACATTGACACTTGTTCTCTGACAACATGTCCGCGATCTACTGTATTCCACCCGTCGGAATGCTACAAACCATGCGTTATAAACCAGAATATTTGTTACAAATTCGCCATCCTTTGAAGGGTGAGAGAACGACATCAGAAGAGATAGCCTTCGATGACTGACTTACGGGTTTGAGCCATTTCCTCTGGTCCTGTTTCGGCTGCCCTGAGAATCGATATTGGTGTTGTTGGGGTAGTTGGCGAGACACGCATGGCCAAGCGACTACACCAGATGGACCACCTGTGTGAGCATGATAGGTCTCTCCCTTGTTTTGATGGCACATTCACATACATCCAGCTCGAAGGCATGTTCGATCTTTGCACTGGGAAACCCTCAAAGAGACTACAACTCGTTGACATATCTTTCCGAGAAGCCGGAAGTTTCACTAGCGACCGGGGTGTTCGTCGTCCTTGGAGAAGGTGCTTCAGGAGCCATCGCTATTTGAGCGGGCAGTGGTATGTGTTTCGGCTCTTGAGCAGGTATCGTAGTCGCACAGAGATTGAGTGAGAAATGAAACCACAGGAGTTTTTTCGTCGTCAAAACTGGTTGGTTCATGAAGAATATTCACACTTACATAGGACAAGGGTCCGGGCCATCATGTGAAACCCAACGATCTGACAGAGTATATCGGCCTCCAGAGACAGCCTGGTTCCGAACAGTCGCCAAGTTCGATGCGCACCAGTCTTCGTCGTCGCCATGAGGGGACGTTTTGCTGCAGGTACGATCACGTACACAGCCCTTTTTTTCTGTGTAACCAAGCTGTAGTGGGCTATCAGACAGTGTTCCTTTTCCCACCACGCTTTCACGCACCTCTCGTCGGGCAGCTTGGTTACTAGCATCATCATGTCGAGCGTTCAAACATCACATGAATCGGAAGACGATGGTCCCCAGCCACGCCTAGTAATCACGACACCATACTACTTGAAGGCGCTCGCATACCTTCCCGACGGACGACGAATTGTCACTGGCTCCGAGGCTGGAACTGTAAACATTTGGAATGTGGAGAACAGGAAACAAGAAGGGAAAACTATGCAGGTCAGAGCCGAAGTACATAGCCTTGCACTTACCCGGGATGGCAAGGCGATAATTTGCAGTTCCGTGAAGGGGAGCGTCAAAGTATGGGACGTCGAATCGCATCAAATTGTCAAAGAATGGAATCATTTGGAGGATCGCCCTAGGATTGCCATTTCGCCAGATGATCTATTGGTCGCGGTTGGCCGCTGTACGATGTTCATTATTCATACCTTGAAGGGATGGCAGGTCAACCAAACTATCGACGTTGGCAAAGGCGTATCTTCCATGTCGTTCTCTGGGGATGGCAGCAAACTCGCATGTGGCACTCGCGATGGTATCCATGTGTATGACACTGGTAACGGCGTACTTCTCTTCGGTCCGTTGACTGGCCACGAATCTCGAATCCCAAGCTTGCTCTGGTCCCCTGATAGTAGTAGGATTGTCTCCTGTTCAGACCAAACCATTTGTTGCTGGAACACCGATGCAGGGGAACCGATAGGGCAACCATCGTGGTCGGCTCAAATTGGATCTGTCATATCTTCCCTTTCCCTTTCTCCAGATGGATCGATTATAGCGAGCGTGTCTTGGGATCAAACTATTCGTTTCTGGGACACGACCAGAGGCCATCCCGTCGGACAACCTCTATGCCATGAAGGACATGTACACTCGATTTCCTTCTCCCCAACTGGCGAGTTTGTGGCATCAGCAGGATGGGACGGAAAGGTATATTTGTCACGTGTACCCACTCTGGTTCGTCGTTTCTGCATTGTTTCCTGACATGCACTACATCGCGAACTTACTAGTGTCGAACACCCAGCGTGAAGTGGGTCTTTTAGGGTTATGTCAAAACCGTTTGATATAACTCGGTTCCAGCGTTCTTAGTGTCAGTTTTCCCCCTCCACCTGACCTTACTTCATATATCTCGAAAATAGAAGATCGGTATATCGCTGGAGGTGGTTTCGGTGATGTCTACAGATGCTGGTGCCATGATGGATTGTCAAAGGAGGTTTGAACATAGCGTGCTACTCTCACATGTAATCAACCTCTCTCACAGGTTGCAGTCAAGGCATTTCGGTTCAGTTTTGCATTAGATAGCGATGCGGGCAATAGATCTCACAAGGTGATCCTTTCGTCCTGTGGTGACCGAGAATATTGTCTAATACGCCCCATAGATGCTCCGTCGAGAGTTAGGGATTTGGAGGAGACTGAATCATGTCAATGTTGTTCCCTTCCTGGGTATCGCATACGGGTTTGGAATGGTTGGCGCGATGTCGCTGGTGTCGTTGTGGATGCAAAATGGATCACTGCACCATTTCCTGGAGAAGCACGGCGTCGATATAGGCATTCATCACCGACTCCAGTTTGTACGCCGACTGGATCTCGATATTGCCCACAAGTTCTAACGCTATGATAGCTACATGGCGTTGCTAACGGATTACACTATCGTGAGCTACGATATCGTTGACAGTCGTTCCAATGCTAACACCATGTGGTAGTGCATTCTCTCCAGATCGTACATGGCGACCTGAACTGCGTGCGTCGAGATTAGTCTATCTTATCTTTTACTTATTCTGAAGATAGAACAATGTACTGCTCGACGAAGATTATGCTGCGCGCTTAACCGACTTTGGATACGCTTCCCTGATCGGTAATATTCCTGAAGCATTGACCTATCTTCAAAGGTCCACCACGCGACCAGGAGCTCTGCGATGGAGTGCTCCCGAGCAAATCGAGTTCGACGAAGAATTCAACCGGACACCAAAAAGCGATATATATTCGTTTGGTTGTACCGCCCTCCAGGAAAGTTTTTTCGGACGAAACTGGTTGGTTGTATCCTGATATCCTTGCAGGTCTTGTCAGGAAAGCAACCATGGTCAGAGGTCAGGGAAGACGCGGCCGTCGTCTTCCGCTTGGCAAAGGGCCAGAAGCCCGGGAGACCAGAGTCTAGCACGTTACTTGACTCACACTGGGATTTGATTCAACGATGTTGGTCGCCAATAGCGGAAAGACCTGCTGCGGAGGACATGGCGTCATCGATCGAAACATTCCTGAGTTGCGTCCCACAGCATCGACCTCTCCGTGATATTTTGATGTCACCGACGCAAGCTGCTTCTCGTGTCAATGAATCTCTTCCAGTCTCTTTTGGACTGGCTGGCATTTCAATGGGCCCAAGGAGTGGTACGGCCGCCCCTCGGAAAAGGTGCGTTGGTCACTGTTATGTTGTCAGGTCCGAACTGTAAGATTAACGCTTCTATTCTCCAACCACGAAGACCATATCCTTCACGCTCGGAAATCGGCACGTGAGGCGTTTAACATTTACAGTTCTTGATTGCATATAACCTGGATATAGAGCCACAGAGTCGTCACGCTCCACTTCTTCAAGCAAAACCTCGTATGATACACCAGTCTCTCCGCTATTTGATGTGCTTTCATCATCAGGTGATCAGGTTTCATTCTTTCAGTGTGCTATCTATCTAATCAGCTCATGGTAGGTTCCCTGACACATTCACATTCAACTGGATATACAAGCACAGGCGGAGTTGTAGCAAGTTCATCACAGACGCATACAAGGCAAACGCAAAAGAAGCGGCGTGTTTGAGCCAAAGAAGTACGAGTAGAAATAATCATAAAAGAAAACGTTGGTCTCCAGTGTTTGTGTCGACGTGACGAACAAAAGTACTTATAGTTGACGGAAACCCAAATGACGACATGGAGATGGTGCAAACCCTTCAGAACAAGAGAAGAGACAACACAATCATAGGGCCAAAAGCTTGTAGAATCATCAGAGCACGTCCACCGTCCGTGCAGCATCTATCAACTTGCCCAAGATTTCTGGCGTGATCTCCTGTACTTGTACCCTGATCAAACACTCCGGAGCGACGCGCCTGTATTCTTTTACGTTACGGCGGGTAGGCGTAAGCAAAAGCGCGCCAAACGGCTGTCTCAGTCGAGTAATGAATTGCCGAACATGCGTTTGCTTCTCTAAGCGCGATATGGTCGAGGAAGACCTGAGCGACATGGCGTCCAGAGCGGACCGACCACCAAACGGACGCCGGAGAAGAGCACTTAGTTGTGCTGTCCGCGTTTGCCTCGTTTCTGATGTGATACCGGAAGGCCCAGGGAAGGGCGGCAACTCGCCGAGCAAAGAAGCGTTGTCGGCCACGTTCTCCTCGGTTATTGTCGCCATCGGGTTCCCGACGGGATGTCGATCTAGGAGAAAGTCGATCCATGGGTGAATGAGGTATAGATCCAGTCGAGAGAGATCTTCTTCGGTCGTGATCTCCACCGTCCCAAATACTTTTGTCTGTGCACGGAAAACACGGTTTGAGCCGTTCCAAGTGCCCAATACCTGCCTAAGTTTGAAGGTGAGACACGGGAGTCTCATTCGGCGCCCTGAAAACGACGGCACGGGGAGATCATTCAGTTTGTCGTACAACCTTGTAACCGTCGTGAGATTGAGAGAACGCAGTCCAGCCACAAGCGTTGGCATTTTATCATCAGGAATGGCTTGTGGTATATGCGAGGTCGGAAGTTTGCTGAACACGGTAATACTGGCAGGGAGGCAGCTATTGAAACTTCCAGGGCTGCCCGACCATGCAAGGATGCTCATGTCTCCTGAACTTGTGAGTAACTGCGCCAAGAGTTGACCGAGTGCCTTGTCTCCGTCGCCATACAAAATTGGCATGGATGTAGAGAAGATCCCAAGCAGTGAGTAGGCTGTGTCTTCGACCCGTGTCGCTTGTCGTGCGGAAGCAAGGCGAAGCTTCTCACGTACATGATCCAGACCTGGGCTGAGTGACATCAAGGTTTCCGCCGAAATCCCCGTTGCTTCTTCCATCTCCGAGGTGATCTGTAAGGAATCCTTATGGTTGTCGATATCAAGACCAAGGTATGGTGTCCAATCCTGAGTGTAGAATCGGACCACCTTTGACGCTCGGTACTCCTGTAATGTCCACGCTCGCATATTCCATATGCTCCCCGCTAGCGCACCAAACTGTGCTAGCTGGCGAACCCCAAGGAGGAATATGATTGTCAGCGCGGAGTTCTCATACCACTTGAACATGCTAATGATAGCTTCCTGGACTATGGCAGGATCTCGTTTGTCGATACAACAGGTATCACTCCATGCCCAGTTCAATCCCGCCTGTTGGACGATCCTGCAAAACATCCGAAGCTTGTGAGTAGATGCCTTGGGGTCGTACACCGTGGTTTGGATGACGTCTTGATACAGAGGCTCATTCTCTTCCCACCTGTGCGAAAACATGGCATAACGGTAGAACTCCCCAACTTCTTCTTGGATGGCAGTGTGGTCGATGTCTGTGGTCACAGACGAGATGAGTTTCCTAAAGATCGGCATTGATACAAACGCGCCAGCCTGCTCCGATCTGTCGCAGAGGCGACCAGAAGCAGTATTGATTAATACCAATGGGGAATCGTGAAGAGTATCTCCAATTACTGTGCGGATTGCGCCTTCCGTCCGCTGTGGAGTGATGTAGTGGAAAGAACGTTCTACGCGACAATATCAACAGAGATATTCATATGGGACAATCATCCTCACCACGAACTTCCGGGTCAGACGATTGAACCATCTTTGCAAGCATTGTCTGGAATGCAACTATTGCATCGTCATAATCTCCTTTACCATGCAAGGCGGCATGTTTTCTCTCGTAACCCCATGGAGAAGATGGATCAAGCATGATCACCTGTTGAGCCACCGTTAGTTGAGCGAACTCGGCAGGTCGAAAATAGGCTACCTCAATTGCATCGTTCAAGGCGTTATCCCACTCGCCCTTACTCTCATGTGCCTTACTTCGCTTAACCAGGACGTCCTGCGGAGTTACACGTCCGAGCGACAGTGCAGCCGTGTACTGCGAAATGGCATTGTCATATTCTTTGGTGTTCATGGCGATATCCCCGCGGTCCTCTAGTTCCTCGCAGCATCGGGATTCGAAGTCTGATAAGGGATAGTTATACGGATATCCACTGTATCGTTTGGATGACGGCTCACCATAAGACCAATTCACTTCCTTGTCACCTACTTCATGTGATAGTTCGCCACACATTTGGTGGAAACACGCAACTGCATCCACTATCCGTCCAGTCGTTTCGAGATGTTCGCATATAACTCGATAGATCGTGAGTCTTGGGAAAGTAAACTATAAACCAAGTGAACGTCAGGTATACTGGTAATACCAGGAGGGGGGAAGATTCACACTCATAGCGGCAGCCAAGGCATCTTTCCATGACTCAGCTGTCAGTTTTAACTTTGCCCACTCTCTCAATAATGGTGTAGAGGGTGCTGTATCAGATATTTCCCGAGGGATTGAGGCATTTTTGTCGCGAGTGGCTTCTACACTCATACTACCACCGTTCTCCGGCGTGGAAAGACACCGTTGCATGAAATCTGAAGTGAAGTTTCAGCTGCGCGGCGGAAGGACAAACAGAGTAACAACTCACCAGAAACCCATGTCTCGATACGCTCGTAATGATGCACCATACGGAGTACAGACTCACCAGCATCCTTTGTACGGCCTGCTAAAAGGAGGGCCTCACAGGATCGCTGCTGAATTGTGGTGGCCAGATCATCGAACTTCCACCCCAAAATCTGTTGACAAACAAGATCAATTCGACCCATTGTGAGACAATATGTGATATACCAAAGAAACTATCAACGGAGGTTGATCTATGCGGCCGCCAAGCCTAGCTCGAGCATCTTCAAACGACTGGATCGCGCGCTCGTAGTCGCCTTCCTCCATATGTAGGTTCCCAAGAAGAAAGTGCATATATGCCTATTGGAAACTTTAGTGGTGACGAAACTATACCATAGCAAGCAGATTTAGGTACCTGGACTAGGTAGAATGTCGTATCCAAGAACGCCGCAGTAATGAAGTCACCTATGCGTGATATCGCATCATTACACTTCCCAGTCGTGAAGAGGATGACAGCCTGGCCCCAAAGAAGAAAGTGAGGGAGCACCAAGTTGCATCACATAGAAAACATACCTTGACGAGAAGAAGAAGGGCGACATGATGGGAGTGGAAGTGGAGGAACGCAAGGTCGCACATCCGATGTCCCCTGTCTATTTCATCCATGCCGACAAGGGCTACGTATTTTGCGATGTATCCAACGATGGACAACTGAACTTTAATTGACTTGGATCTGAGCGTTAGTGTTTGTATGTGAGAGAGTAAAACGGCGTGTACCTCTTCTGCATCAACGAGTGCTGCGTCGTGCTGTCCCAGGCGTGCTCTGACAAGAGCTCGACTAGCGAGCATGTGGTGGGCTGAATCTTTGGAGGTCGAAATTGCCGCAGTCAATAATGCATCTGCGTTCTCGAGTTGACCACGTTTCCACGCGTCGAGCGCAACGTGGTCGATATGAATGTCCTCCTCCTGGAAAGTAAAAGTAGATGAGAAAAAAGGGACCCATTCGTGTGTGGAAAAGATAAAAATGGGTAATGGAAGATGATGAGACGCACTTTAATAAGGGAGAGATCTTTTATGACGATCGTCCGTTTCCCTGCAGCGATCGCAAGAAGTTGGTTGTCCGGAGAAAATGACATTGAATATCCCTCGCCTCTTTTCTGGACGAGCCCAAGTTGGGTGTGTGTCACGGTGTCCCAGAACGTGATGGTGTTGCTGGTAGAGTATGCTATGAATTTCGTGTGACGTGGCAGGGCAATGCATGAGCGGTCATCGCTGTCAGGAACAGACCAATCAGAGACGGTTAACCCTGTAGATCCATCAATTTGCTTGATTTTGTTGTCGTTGGACATGACGAAGAGGTTCCGGTTGTTGAACCAGAGAAGACCACGTAACGGGAGTAGCTCCACCTCGATGTCGGCAAGTAAATGCCCATTGCTGCTGTCCCAGACACGGACAGATCCCCAAGTATCCGTCGCTATTCGGTCACCTTCTGGAGAGTACTTGGCTGCAAGGACCCAGCTATGGTCAAGTGTTTGCACTTTTTGACGTGCTGTGATGTCCCAGATGGTGGCTGTGTCATTCAAGCTGTCTGCAGAGACGAGTCGCATCGAGTCTGGCGAGAAATCAACGTCGCGTATGAATTTCCCCATCTTGTGCGCAAAGACTTGTTCGTATGTTTCTGTGTCCCAAATCAACACGTCCCCATCATCAGACCCCGCTGCGATCCATCTGGCATCTTTAGAGACAGCAACGCAGGATGGCACACCGTCTTTCACTTGCAACGTCGTTATTCCTTCGCCATCTTTCACTCGCCGCACTTCAATACCCCCTCTTACACCGCTGACAAGATATGCGCTGTTCGTCGTAAATGTCACTGCGTTTACCTCGCTACTGGCGTCAATCTCGATGCGCTCGGAATATCCTTGTCCAGCAATCAGTATCAGTCCAACTCCATCGTGTCACTACCCACCATTCATCACCGACAGCAGCGTTCGTGACGTGCAATCCAAAGAGTGGACGAAGAAGCTGTGACACACATACACATACGTTACTGTTCCCTGAAATAGGGCAACTCGTGTTTTCAGCGCTTGATTGCCAACACCCACCGCGATTGCAAGCGATATAACCAAACACGCAGCCAGAGTCTGCAGACGACGATAGAACATCAGACATATTTATAAACCCCCCAACGACCTCAGATTGTGCAAACGAGACCGTCCATCGATATCTCTAGCTCGTGGGAGAGCCACTGTAGAAGCAGTATTGCCTGTGTCAAAGCAAATACGACTACCCACAGCCTCGGGGCAAAGATCAAGATCAACCAAACGAGTGTCTGTGGTAGTGAAACTTGTTCTAGGACTCAGACCTACCTGAGAAGACTACCCCAATATTGAAAACGATCGTGATCGGCTTCGTTTTTCCCATGAGCAGCTTCTCAGATTGTCGGGAACGACAACAGAGGGGCGACTAGTAATAGTGCCAACACAGATGGAGAGCACCAGTGCAGTGTGTCTTTTGATTTATCATGCATGATGCAGCGTGTAGGTTCCTCAGAGGCCTCAAGTTTCAGGCGAGTATCCGATTTTGTTTCAGGTATATGTGCGATGTTTTGAACAACGATCAGCAGAGCTCCCATGAGAAAATGATGCCTTACCGGAGAAGGAGCATGAGGCCAGATGTTCAAGCGAGTCGGCAAGGTAGCTGTATGAAATAAGCGTCGGTTGAGTATTGCTGCACGTGAAGTGCGTGACGTTTTAGATCCTGGCAGGGCAGCCTAATACCTCTCTACATGCATCCAGCTTTTGAGCGCCAGGTCCATATCAACTCTATGGCTCCCTCCCTGCGACTTGCTGTCGAAGATATTCGGCTGAATAACTATGTGACTCGTATGCTTCTGTTGAAACATGTCGCTTCCTGTGCATCTACCTGACGTTCTTGCTAGTTATTATCCTTGTTGCCGTTGGTTACGATTACGGTGAGTGGTGTCTCTTTGCACACTGGGTAGGTTTCAACTTTTGTTTTCAGTCCTCACCTTTTCGAAGGAGGTATAAATCTTGCTCAATAGCACCACGTGTAACTATCTAACTGCTTGATAATCTCACAGATAGAATACATTTGGGTCGGCCGCCAGTCATTCTCCGTCTATCGTACATTCTAATACAGGTGTAGAACCAGCGATGGACACAGATGTCCACGTTATTTGTTCTCGTGCATAATACGATTTGTTCTTCCAAGTTCCACCCATCGTTGACTCTCTGGAATTTAGGTTCGTTATTTCGGGGTGTGTAATGTCATGTACGTCTATGGATTTACAATAGTTCAATCTCTAACCGTTCCAGTAGGATAAATACTATCTGTATGTTTTGGTCATTGGCACATTGCGGTCTCACATTTATTCTCGGGACTGATCTTGGCCGATTAAAGTCAGAAGCTCCTTCCTACCTGGTCCTGAAAAGGTGATTTTTGATACTATGATCAGAGAAGGCACACAAATTCAATCTCGATAGACGTGCGTGTTCTTGCCTCACCTTCGTGTGCCACAAATGATTTCAATCCATTGACTGTATTCTGATAGCTGTGAGTGCGCTTGTTTCGTATACGTTCTCAGCTCAATAATCTATCGAAGGTGACATACTTTCTAGGCTCGTCGTATGGGCGGGCTTTATCTTCTTTACTTCCGTAGACCGTGAGATTTCCTATCGGCCTCTAGTGGAATTAATCACATTGGTGAACGCAGTTGTGACAACTCTCCGTGTGTGGGTGGTATACAGCCAGTCTAGATTCATTCTCGTTATCCTCCTCACATCCGTCACCATCAAAGCAATACCATATGCAATTCATTGCGTTATGATTAGCGCTCAGAGAAGTTCTGCCGGTACGTGGGGCATGGCATATCATGCACGGTATATGACTAGATATCTACTTTTATCATAATAGCGGCAATTGTCCAAGGATTCAACTTCTCATTTTGCATTCAACAACAATCCAGTTCATCGATTTGGCTTAAAGTCATAGGAGTCCTCCAAATTACCGTCAGCGCACTGATGTGTTCGCTCGTCACTTTTCAATTCATCAAGCAATCACTTCAGATGTACAACGCAACAAAGCGGTTCCAGCTGAGCCGTTATATGAACCTTCTCGCAAGGGAGGGTTTAATCTACTTTTTTTCGTATGTCCTCTCTATTTCATCTTCCTTGGTGTCGCTAGGCTAACCACAGAATTTCGGGTAGGATCCTGACATATACCGTCATCGACTTGGTTCTTGACACAGTAACCATCCCAGCGGGAGAATGGTATATCATACCAATTGGGATTATACAATATATACCTGTCACGACAATCGCACCCCGCTTCATCCTGAGCCTACGGGAACTCTATGCGCGTGATATTCGGGGCAGACGTGGGAGCGAAATCGATACCGCTTTCGGGTTGACATCGCGATTTAGCCGTAACGTCTTGTCGAGCGTAATCGGGTTTGCAGACCATGATCTAAACGAGAGGTTGGAAGATAACGAGGAGATACCAATGACGCAAAATGTTGCCAGTGCCAATGCATGACGGAGATGATTGGTTCTTTGTACCGAGTGTATGCATCTATGCTGTCGTTTGTGGACACTGGACAGCAATCAATGGGGACGCCGAGATTGAAATGGAGGAGCACAACATCATACCACTGAAACAATATCCTAGTGCGAGTTATCGGGAAGCCGTGGTTGCATACATAATAAGTCCGGCAGCGGTGCTCCATCAAGGAAGAGCCTGGACCACGTGCAGAATAATCACCGATATGCAAGGAGCATTGTGGAAACTGGCTGCGGCCAGCGGCAGGAATGATCAGCTAAATTGTTTACCCACACTCGCGCTATCGGGCCCAGATTCGAGACGATTACTGATTGTAGAGATGATTTTCTTTCTGGAAACTTCATCAAAACTAACACAAGATGTGACTTGGACTCGGACGAACCTTGACTACAACTTACAGGGGCATGGAATATGTGAGGAATAATATCATCTTATTCGACGCAGGTATCATGTCACTGCAAGAAACCGGTGGAGCCATTGCGGTCAGGGACGTATCACTGCCGCCGATAGGTGAAGCTTCAAGGAGATGCATGTGCATGTGAACCATAATTTTGTCGTCGTTAACGACGTAGTGGTCGCATTCCGCTTGGTGGAAGCAAATAATTAAATCAGAGGTTTGGCTCGGACAGCTCGGACATCCACTGAATCGTACTTTCGAATATTCAAATCGCAGATGCGTTGCATTTTGTCACCAGTAGCTTCGAATTAACGGTGGCGATGGAGAGTGGACGAGGAGGCTACATGATGAAGAAGTTCAGCAGATCGTCGGGCGGCCTGAGTCCTTGTTGCTGGAGCCATCGTTGCCATTCCACTGGGCTCCCCTGTGACCAGGCCATTAGTAAATTTCGAGGCGAGGCAAACCGTCGCGCCTACTATCTCAGGTCAGAGCATGGCCCAAGCAATTAAAGTAGGGCTCGTCCCGAACTTCGGAACGAAACGGCGAATGGCTCAAGCCACTAGGCAACCACATGTCAGTGCCTGCTGAGCATGACTGCGTGCCATTCGGATCACAAATTAACCTACTGAACTAAGTATCATGCACATGCATGGAGAAGGACCACATGCCAAAGAAACGTGTGAAAATTGTGATGCGACATCGACCTAGTGTCTCTATTCTTCCTGAATCATTATGAAGAAGTTCCAGCCAAACCCCAACGACGCGATCACACTTACTATGCAAATATTCTCGTCGAGTCTTTGTCCTTACCGGGAACGCTGAGAAGGTCGCTGAAGCAGCTAACTGCAACCCAAAATATCACCCCATACACTGTTCATTATCATGGCCTGCGTCTTGTGCCGGTTGACACACCTGGATTCGACGATACCTACCAACCGAACGGGAATATTTAACACCAGGTCGCAGACTGGCCTGTAAAGTACGCAATCATAGTCGGAACAGTATCCTCTCCCCCCCATACCAGTGGCAAGGTATCCAGACGGCGAGAACGAACAGACTCGCTGTCTACCTTCACCAAATCACCGACAACCGTATACCTGGTTCCGCTTACGAGGTCCTCCAGATGTTTAGTTGGCTTTATGGAAACATGCCTCTGCGTCGAGTGAGACTCGACGACCATATGGGACATAGCTATGCCGTACAGAGAACTTGCTATGGCAGAGAGGAGAGAGAGAGAGCTATTTGACGAGTTCTGGCGGCCACTGATATGAAGGTGCCATTCCCGAACGATTTAACAAACCCATATCAGTCTATGTTCCAGTCCCCAGCAACACCTTTCAGAGGAGCTTGCGGGTTCGAGGAAATAAAGTGGATGAAGACCCCCGTTCGCAGGCGTTTTATTATCTCGTGGCTACTTGGAGGGAAATCCCGCCGCAGAGTACGTTCCACTCATTCTTTTTCTGCAGACAGGTTTTCAATCAAATTCGATAACTTTACCAAATTTCACTATCATAATTCGTTGCATTCCTAGCGACCCGTCGTTTATTCAATGGTAGCGATTTCACCTCATGATAGTTATTAGTCTGCGGCCCCAGGGCCTGAATTATGGTACTGTGCAGTACTTATCATAACCTGTGTTGAGTGGAGGCGCTGTAAAGCGCAGAATCTATTGATAGTGTCCCCGATCTCAGCTTAGATTCGGGAAGGGAGCATGAGATGAGGCAAGGAGTCGCCGACAGTCACTGGTAGGTAGGACACATGGGCCATAGTAGTAGCATTGATACAGCTAACCCCAAGTCCGGACTTGGATTGGGAAGCTACAGGCGCGCACTGCTGCGCCAGCTTGAGTAACACCCACAGACCCGTATATGAATTGCACATCGCTGCCGAATAGCTGCTTGTGGTGAGCGTACATACAGATATGATCGCACGACGCGGTGATTGTATATCACCGCTGTCTGGGGAAAGTGGACACAAGCGGTGCGAGCGGCTCACCATCTTTGCTGTTGTGCACACTGGGGCGAGGACGAGTGCACGCGCGGGTGGGAGCGAGGGCTGGCAATTGAGGTGGGGCCGCAGGCACCGAATGGTACGCTTGAAGCGAACTGGGTACTGAGTCTCGACGTCTCGACGACAGCGCTACCACGTCATCTTGTCCATAAATGGGCGGTCTGTGCGGTTGACGCGTGGATGGGTGCCATTAACTTCGGTGGATGGGCTGACTTGCAACCCATCTAGCGCTTGGGTCCTCGCAGAACTAAATCTAGGGACGGTAGTACACAGTACTAGGGTCATCCCAACGGTCGCCAGGTGCTCTTCCCACGACCACGACCACGACCACGACCACGACCACGACTATCACCTCTTTTTGAGAACGTTGCGCCGGTTGCCATCTGCCACTGCGTCCAAGCGTACGTGATGGAGAGTTGGCTGACAGCTACCAATGAGGTGATCCCAGTCTCATTTCACTGGCAGAGATTATGTCACGCCGATTGGTGGATGATCAGAAAGAGGTGTGCCACTGGGTATGTAGGACTTCGTGTTTTGACCTGGTCGTCTTTTCACATGCGCTCTGTCGAATGCGAGAACCATTTCTTGTCTTGAAGGAAGCGGCCCACACCTTTGCCTGTCATGATACGCACGTAGGGACTTGACAGTGGCAAGGACTGACAGAATTTTTGGCGAGCGCACTTCTGGCACAACATGTGAAACCGTGGCAAGGCTCTTCACGTGATGTCCCGTTAATGGATTTCCTGAGGGAAGGCATAAGTACTTCACCCTTCGGATCGGGGGTTAGCCTTTAGTAGTCGTTGTTACCGAGTTGGACCTGAGTGCCTCTGGAACCCTCAGGCCTCAGGTCTTGTGCCGTGCATCGTGGGACTAGCACAATGTTGAGCGGTTGCCACCCTTTGCTATTGTGCCTCTAAAGAAAACGAAAAAATAAGAAATATAATGGTCGGAACAAATATTGACGCTATCAGATCAACTTACAACACGGGGCCGTAAGTACTTAAGCACGGCAGGCCACCGTCATCATGTGGGCTGTCACATTTCTTTTCGGCAGACTTCGATGACTTCCACTCTGGACCAGACCATCCTAGCCATTCAGCAAAACAATTACATTACTCGTGCGTCGTAGTAGGATGTGCTTTGCTGGCATCAGGCATTGTTAACCCCACTATCCTTGCAGTTGCTATTCTTACTGCAATCGGATACGATTATGGTGAGCAGCCATGTGTCCGTCTACGTCCTCGGTGTTGACATACGTCTTACTAGTCCTCACATTCCCAAGCGAGGTACGCGTTTCACCTATCGGTTTCATGCATTGGAATTCACCAGCGGACAATTTCGCAGGTGATGTATATCTGGGTAAGTGGTCCGATGATCCAACGGACCACCTCATCGATATTGAGCGTAACATGGTCGTAGAAGAAACGTTGGACATGGGTGTCAACACTTTTTCTTCTTGTGAGTGGCTTCTTTGACTCCAAGGTGTTGAGCCAGAGTTGACAGGTGTTAACGTTCAGGCTCGTTACTTTGGCCTGTGTGCCGCGATGTACGTATCGCTTTTTCAACTGCGAACTAATACTTATTACCTGATACCAGAACTACTTCCCTCGGTACGTATATTCTGACCTTGGGCCTATTGATACACGCTAACACAGTTGATCCAAGCTGGAAGTACTTTTCTACCTGGTCCTACGATTGTGAGGTCTTATTTCAATGATGATCTCAAATGATACTCACAGGACACTCCTAGGTGTATGTATCTATGCTTCTTATAAGCTACGATTCTGAGAAATGAACTCCTTTTGAATAGTTGTAGGTATTTGCTTGATGCCGCCCTTGCTCACTCTACTGAATTACATCTCAAGGCAGCATAATGTATGTTTTAAACCAGTGGTCGTCCCTCATTTTTATCTCTGCAGCAGACTGTGGGTTTCTACGTTTACTCCTGTTGATCCAAATGACATTCAGACGCAGTGGTAATGATGCTCCGTTTATGGGCTTTGTACAATCGATCGAAACTCATCTTTGCCATCCTTCTCCCGTGCTATGTTGCACAAGTCATGGTATTTCTGGTCGAAAGCATTATAATCAGCGCTCGTGATTATCCACAAAGTGTGTAAAACACGTTTTCGTTGCGCGTACTATGTGACCGTTCTCCTTATGGTCATATAGGCATCACTGACGGAATCCTTAATCTCTCATTTTGCATACCAACCCCTGTTTCTTTCACCTTGTTTCAAGTTGGAGACATCATCCAGCTGGCTCTCAGCGTGTTAATGTGCTTGTTCCTCGTCATCCGGTGTATCAAGGAATCACTTGAAATGCACAGAACGACGAAACAATTTCAACTCGGCCGCTACATGAGTCTCCTCATGAAGCAGGGCATATTTCATTTCCTTGCGTATGTCTCAGCATTCCTTCCCTTCTTCTTTCGTCCTTTTCAGCTGACAACAAATTAGTATTCTGGGATATACGCTCATCAATCTACTTTTTCTGTTCCACGTTTCGCCAGCTGTATGGTGGACCATAGTTCAATACGTGCCAGTGTTCACACTCATTCCCCGATTTACGCTGAGTTTGCGAGGCCTCCATGGACGTGAGGTTGCACGGGGACAAGGAGAGGACATTGATACGGCATTCGGTTTCAAATTCAGTGCGGGCCGTGTTACTATTGCAAGCACGGTCATGTTTGCCGATGCGGAGGAAAGTATGGGGACAATGCGGTATGAAGAAATAGTGATGGAAGACATGTGATTTTGAAACGTCGGCACCATTTAGATAGTGGGCGTTGCGGTCAGGCGTTGTCACAAGTACAAGTGGAATCGCAGAGTGAAAGAACCTTCTAGTTCCGTCGGAACAAATGGTCCGTCGCTTGTCCCCTCAGTCACACTGGTGGTATGAAGCCTGTTTTTGTGTTCTTGGTCCCCCGCCAGAACGTGGCCAATTTCCGTCTCGAGTGGCTGACACTGCCGACACTGTAGGGTTTCGAGGCACACGCTTACCTGTTATGACGGTGTGGGAGACAGGCGAGAGGCAGGCGGTGGCAGGGGTCCCAGCGTGGTGGCCGGAGTCTGGCCGTTAGCGTAGGTAGTCGTCGGTTGTGGTAGTCGGTCCCTTGTCCTGCCCGCCATCCAGGCTGCCCTGCTCGCA